>APFE030544507.1:58400-72560 GCA_000404065.3 Pinus taeda | reverse complement strand
TTTATTTACTTCGTGTTGCCAACACCCTCTGCTGAACTAGTATAACCAGCAGGCATCGAAAGTCCCCAACACCCCGGGAAATCTCAAGGAATCTCTGTCCTTTTTCCCATTTTCGGCACTAGGCATAAGACTAACCCGGTCTGTATCCTAGTCCAAGGCTGACCCCAAGGCTCATCCTGACTCAGAGCTCATCTGCCCCAAGGCAGGCATCCAGTCTGATACTCAATGACCCCGGGCATCTCACAAGGCTGGCCCACTCCCTCCACAACTACTAAGGCGCATAGCCCCAGGCATCGAAGTCCTTTACATCCCTTCTAGACTTCGGCATCCCAATCCAATAACAGGCACCTAGCCTAGAACATCGGGCACTTGGCCTCCTCAAGATGGTCCTATAGCTCTTCAAGAGCTATACACAAGACAAAGGAACCACTGGCATATGTAATGTTGATTTAGTTTTGTCCCCAGCCCATATGGTGTTACTTATTCTCCCTCATGCGTATGGGCTCGCACGAGATCATCAAATAAATCGGCCCTCTCGGCCCATTTGTGGAGTGTTGTGAATCATCACATCTCAACATGCATCCAATGCATTAACCATACCATCATAGTATCATAGGAAATAATCCACATGCCAAGTCTTTCATGTCATCATGAGAACGTTCATCTTTGTATGCTCATGCATGTCATAGATTTGTACGAAACTATCGTATGCTTTAGTTATACCATCAACATAATTATATCTAAGACATATCATGACTTCACATAAATGAACCACATGTCAATAATCCTCGTATTATAGCGTCATAATTCCTATGCCACGTTATGCATATCATATCCATCATGAGTATTGAACATTAAATACCTATCATCACATACTAAATGAATATGTCAATATACCTTGACATAACGTCATAATACCTATGCATATCGCTATTATTATATGGATACATTATCACTATAAGAACCATATGTACATCATTATCTTCCTACCATGATATCATGAAACATCGTCAATATGTTTTCATCAAGTTGTCAATTACTTTTCAATAATCATTTTGACTTCTTTCTACTAGGTAGTCGATCATTTACACCAATGGTATAATCATCTAAGTCTATCGTGAAATTTCACATGGGCATCATCATCTTGAGTCTTAATCTCTCGTCATCTATTCTTCCTTCCCCAAGGAAATTCTGGTGAATTTCATTGTTTAAGATATTACTAGTGATACCATCATTATTTAAATCATCTATCTCAAAATTAAAATCCCTTGATTTACATCCATTTACCCTTTGGCTTACTGATTCCAATCCCGCTATATGTAATTGCATATAAATATGATTTAACTTTATATCACGCTTAATTTTCTTGCATGAGGATTTGTTGACCCATGTTGACTTATTTAACAATTAGCACTTCATCCATAAAATATTTTATTATCTCGTCGAGTTCGTAAAGTTCGTATCTCAATACCACTTGATTGCTTTATCATAAATTCAGTTTGCTCAAGTTGGGCAAAAGATTCTTTCTTATTAAATAGTATCATTATTTTAGATTTTGAAACAGTTGGAAACACTACTACCATCATTGTCCATGAGAAACTTAAATTTGAGGTGTTATGTAGAAACAACCTCTTTTAATGTTATGGGAAGTCCTACTCATGAAATAATGAGTGAAAATTAGTCAAGTACAATCCTTCTCAAGGTATCCTTATAAAATTTCTAGCAACATTCCTTCCTATATCTTCCTCGTTTATTATCACTTGGTCATCATGTAACTTCATACCTTCACATTTAAATATGTAGATCATCATTATGACCATTACCAATAATGTTTCTCGCTCTACTCATCAATACCTTTAAAAGAACTTTCTTCCTGATAGAACATCCCTTCATTTCCTCCTACCCGATATTCATAGTTATATTTTTATTTTTCTCCCTGTCTTGATTTCCTACTATTCCATGTCTACTGGCTTCAAAAATGGAAGTTTCTTCACTTCATTCTATTTAATTAAATTGACTTGAATTTCTCACCTCCAGTCATTGTGGTTTCTTCTCCTCCTCTCCTATAGCACTGATATACCTTGGAAATGTTGTTACTATTTCCCAATTCATTAAGATAGCTACCAAGTGTAATCCACTTATCTTTTCCTATTTTAAGACATCAACATAATAAAATCTCCTGATCATATGTCTGTTATCCATAATTCATTCATATAGTTAGTCACCTATGGAAAACATTACAATGTGGCTCTCCCATTGTTATAGATGTTGTTATGTACACAACTTATCTTCTCCAATCATTCTATTTATCATACCGTACAGGTTCCTTAAAATAACCTTCATTATTACCCTGATTTTTCAACTTCACTAGTTGATTGCCAATATTTTCTTCTTTATGTGCATCATCCTTAGATAGAGCTTATAGAGTACCAAGTTATGATTATACCAAACTCTTCCATTATGTTCTAAAATAAGTTGTTTCTTCTTACTGATTTCTTACCCCTGTTGTGATACTTCTTCTCTACCACCTTAAACATCGAATCCAAGTTGGCCATAATCATATGAACTATCATTAGTTATCATCATTTTTTTTTTTAATTAGTTTCTCCTTTCCATTTCTCCATAGACAACTTTATCCACTATATGCATTTAACCTTGAATTACGAAACCTCATGTAACATTATACTCAACATCTAAACTGAAATCCAAATCTATACGATTTTCCCCTGAGACTAAAATATACCATCCTGTGGTTTACATATATATTGCAAACCCAACTGATTCACTCAATAATGAAGGGGACTTCAATGGTAGCTTGATGATGTTTAATATACAAATGATATAAATAGTAAATGAGCAAATAAATGTAATCTGAATGGCATTTGTAATGCAAAATGAAATTTATTAGAATATCATATTGAGAGAGTTGTGTTCTTGCAATAATAGACCAGAGAAATTCCAAGCAATTGCTATCGCTAAAGGAAAATGAGAACAGCAATCCAACCCAATTAGTGAATAGTATGATCAACATTGAACAGTAAAATAATGAACAGATGCTAGTGAACAATGATCATCTAAAGGTAACAAGATATCAGAGTTTATCCATTATGAATTGGAACAGATTTCACTATTTTAGTGCAATCTTTCAAAGAATTATACATTGTCAATTATGGGTAGATTATCACCATCCAAGATTACAAGATTATATACTTTTCCAATGAATCGATGAGTCATAACAAAACTACATACCTTTAATTAGGTGACTCATTTAGAATTTCGCTTTGTTATATGGTTGTAATGGAGAGAACCGTTGTAGCACTTTTCTTTTTATGAAATAGCGTTTAGAAAATGATAAGAGAATGCAAGCACAAACAAATCAAGAAAATGAGATAATGGTTTTACCATGTAATGAGATTCTAATGAGAGTAGAGAACCAAAGAATTTGTTGTCTATAATGATGCATGAGAAAACCAATGAGGAACTAATGAGTGCACCAAACTTATACCAGCCAAACATTTTCAGTTGATCTTCCAAAATAAATGGTGGTACCCCTAGAATTCTAGGTCTCAGTTCCATAATTTAATATTCAACTTTTGTAATGATTTTAAAGAAATAAATTGGTTGTAGCTAGTTTAATAAGTATATTAGTCTACCAAAGCCAAATCAGTTATCAAAATGTAATGAAAAGAAAGTTGATGAACTGTAAAATAAATGATTGATATAGAGACCTTGTATGAGAAATACTACTGTAACTCAATATCAAGATTCATCCCATAAAATAAGAACCAACATACTGAATAATAATTATTATCAGAGTCTAATAATAACAAAGTTAATAAGTTATTAGTTCATGAATTTAATAGGATATATTTTATCATAAATTATCAATAATCACAATACTTAAACCATAAATTACCATAAATTATCAACAATCACAATTTTGTAGTATAAAACCATGGAAATCATGAGTTAGAAGGTCATAATGATGTCAGAATAAATCTTAGAGAATTGTCTCAATGTATAATCCAAATTCGAATGAATAAAGCTTAAGAATATTGTTGGCATTATTGTGCAAAGAAGGTACTTGAATTTTTAAAGAAAATTTATTCATCACCAATATTAATTATGCAGATTCATGATTTTTAAAGATAAATTAAAATTTTATTTTTTAATTTTTTTTAAGTATCTATTTAAGCAAGTGTATCTTGAGATTCTTATGGCTATTACATAATTACTCTAAGGAAATTTAAGAAATCAAACCATCAAAGAAATATTCCACACCATAATAAGAAGAGACACCGCCACCCAACCCATAACCGGATCGGATGACTGGGAAGGTTATCCCTCCCCAAAACACAAAATAAAATCCTTTTATTAATAAGATGGCCCACCTGCAAGCGCACTTGCGAAGGCAACACCATATCAAAACCCTTAAATTGCAATACATTTTAGCTATAATGATTTCCTAGATAAGACATAAAATTGCTTGCATGTGTACAACCCAACCCCAATCAGCATTTCACATTATGCATCGTGCTACCTCGTGAAAGTTAATTGATTGGCTTCGTATTCGGCAGCGGAGGTCCCAAGGTTCATCAGTACTTTTTTCTCATTCGTTTCGTTCCTCAATGTTGGCTCCTCCTTTGTATGAGATTGCCAGAAAACTCTTTTAAACAACAAACAAGACTGACCAGATTTGATATATGCAAGATTGACCAGACACATATGAAAGATTATACGCGTAAAACAATAGAAAATGGTAGAATCACTTGAATAAATAGAGTCAGCGCCATTGGCAACCATGAGTATTAAGGATAAAAGCACACATTAAATATTATGTAGCTGGGTTGTTATTGCTCACATTGGCTAATTCTAAATGCATAAACGAGATTATCTTTTATATAGAAATATTATGATAAGTATAAACTGATATTAATATCTTTCAAAAATAAAAATTACCCATTAAACTATCGCTATCAGAATTGGAAAAAGAGAGTAGGACGTAACAAATTTAGCCATTTGTTGTCATCTATCTTCTGTATTGATGTATTTTAATCAAAATAATTTTATATAAATATTAGATATTGTGCTATCGAGATATATAACCATCTACTATTCATTCGTTGCATCACAAAAAGAGATTGCATTCTCATTCTTTTGAGAGAAATGCACTTCTATAAAATCGAAAATTAGAAATTTAAGTTATGAGAACCATAGTTATAAAACCAATCGTCATCTCAAGCGGCAAAAGACTAATATAAAACAACCAAATGGGAAAAGGGGAAGATAAACACCTGACATAGATAGTTCTCAGGAGCCCATGACACTTTCTTAACAGTTCGCTGATTAGGTCTGGCACTGGCAGCTTATATGTTTGAACATGTGATCTTACTAATCATCAGAAATCTCTATTTTCCTTACATAATTTTTATTTTATATAATACTAATATAAATTATAAATATAATTATTTAATAAAATTAATTACATTATAAAATAATTTTACATTTTCTATAATAATTAAATAATAAAATTTTCAATAAATAACATGAAGACATATAAATATATAGATTCGAAAACTAACCTAGTTACTTTATCATAATAAATAATATATCAATCCTAAAATTTCAATCTTTGTTAATATATATTAATGTTAAAACTTGAACAGTGATGCTAAGTGTTATTTTAAAAAATCATCTCTATGCCGTAATAAAATCCTTTAAATATAATTATAGACATTTATGTTAATTTTAACAAATAGTCAACGAATATGTCGTGTCTAAGCATTAAAGCAGTTTTTCAATTTGTTTGCATCTGAGAATAAATTTGATAATATGAAGTACATTGTAAGGTTTTCAGTTATTTCTTTGAAACTAGCAAAGTATAATAAGAGCAATTTGCCTGAACTTGTTTAGATTTAACTTCTGATCCATAAATGAGAAGAATACAAGCTTAATCTCAAGGAGGATTTGCAGTGATTACTTCAAAATTTTAACCTTTAAACGAAGAGGAGAATAAGGAATTCCAAGATAAATCTTCACGCTTAATTTTTAGTCATAATTTCAATAATTATAGCCTTAAACCAAAAAATACAGGAAAAGAATTCAAAACTGAGTCTCATTTCAATATTTTAGCCTTACTCCGAAAACACGTGAAAAGGAATTCCAAGCTAAATATTGGAATCTTGGCAGGAGCTTGCAATAATAATCATGTTGGACTAAATTTCAAAGCAAACTTACCATAACAATCTCAAAATTGTAGGCTTAAGTGAGTGTGACTGGTGAAGCTTTAAATTATTAGGTAAAAAAAAAAATAACCATGCATATCCTCGAGATCTGATTTTATTTTTTTTTGCAGAACTTTCAGAATGTGAGAAACAAAACCCTTCTTTACGGATTTCTTTAGGTTTGTCGAGGTTTCATCCTGAAAAGAAAAGGATCCTATGTCTGATATGGCATTAGGTTCATATTTAATAATCAAAGGGTTAAATGGGTAGTCCGCTGCTTCAAATCCAGAAGCGCCTCTCTTAATATGTTGCTCGCTGTTACAGTAACAATAAACAGCTTTGTTAACCCTTAAATCAATACGATCTGGTAAGAAAAAGTTATAGCTACAGATTTAAACTTTGTCTGATTTTAGATTAGAATTTGAAATTTCGATCGAAGCCAATTTGATATGCCAAAGGCCGTGGAAGACGTCTGTGGGCTAGAGACAACTCAAATATTGATACCAAATTGGGCTAGATGTTGGTTCTCCCGATAGCGATTGCGATGGCCAGACTCGAAAGCATATATATCGTGCTTTATAATTCTGGCGGGTTTGTAAAGCGCCAAATGCATATGTGATTAGTTCATTCGCCGATTGCAATATGCGATGGGATTTTGGACCCGATATTGTTATATATCATGTTTTATAACTCTGGCAGGTTCGCAGTGATGTAGTTTGTAAAGGATTGGGTTAATACACCATTGGAAAGGGATGATTGCAATTTGTGATGGGAAGTTAACGGAGCGCTGAAAAAGCAAAACCGATGGGTTTATGCAACAGATTTAATTCTTTTTGAGTTCCCCAGTAAATCAAAGGTTTGCGTTAATTTCACTATATAAAGGGAAAATTAGTATTAGAGTCGAATCCGAAGAAGAAGGCAATTGGTGTGGTTTCCTTTGTATTTTGGCCAATCAAAACACCTGATACGTACGTAAGCCCAGATTTACGCACGGATACACAGTTTATCACGACTAAATTGGATTAATAATTATTTAGGCATATACAGAGGAACTCGGTAGCGGATTAACAGAGCAAGCCAGCAGTTATCAACCTTTTCTAAATTCAGTTATGTTTATGTTATTTCATGTTCTTTGAGGTGTCTTTTACCCTCTGTAAAATCCTGCAATAGTTTTTACTTCAGATAGTTAGGGAAACAGTTTAGTAGTTTGACAGTTTCAGAGATCAGCAACTGTTTCACAATGTATAAGAAGGGGAAAATTTACAAAGAAGAGGATCAAATTTTGGAGAACCCAGAGACTAGGCTACTGTATTCCTGATATCATCGTTGATTAATGAAAGAATCAGAAGTTTCCATGAGTTGTTGGGTATAATTTTGTAACCTTCTCTGTCATGTGTCATGTTATGTTTTCTTCTTTCAAGTATAGTAATGAAGCAGCAGGTCTTTATTTGCTTATGTAGATAAAGTTAAAAATCCTTAAAGAGCGCTTCCATACTTGAAGTTTCCACCTTCCTTTCTAAGTTGTAGATAATAGTTTCTGCGAAAGACCAGCATATTATCTTTAACTTCTCCTTCAAGCTTTCTTCACTCATCATTTATATCTAGCAACAAATGGCATTCTAAAATGCTCTGGTCATACATGTATTAAGGGTTAAAGACAAAGTTTTCTAGGTCCTTCATTTGAGAACACAACAAAAAATAAGTGACAGTAAATAATATTTATTAATGTCTTAAGCACAATTTCTCTACATCCAGGAAATTGGTTTCTTAAGGTACAACGCCTTCCAAACACCCAATCATCATGTTGACCCTTGTTTGACACCAATGCCAATGCTTACACAACCACCTATACACCACCAACACAATTCAATGAAAAATGTATATTGAGATCACAAGTACTTATTAAGGGGAAGTAAGATTCAATAGCTCTTACTTGTGATGTTTAATGAATAAATTATATGATATTTTTTAATGATATAGACTAATTCTAGAAGTCTACATAAGAATGAGAGATGGGGAGAAAAGAGAGAATATATGAATGAATATTTATTAAGAGATGCATGAAGATATTGTGAAAATTGTTATGCATTTGTTTGAACTAATCATCTAATTATAACATAGTTGTTATGGTCACCTATAACGATATACAAGAACCATTTATACAATAAAAAGAAATTCGTGGGAATGTTGATGAATTAATATAATTTCCTCTTTGAAAGCTTATGGACCATATACTCCCAGTTGTTAAAATATGGACCAGCGTCAAGAAGAATTTCCCTTTAGAAATCTAATAAACCCCTCACGAGAAATTCAAAATTTGTAAAAATATTATTTCTTGGCATAATTTTTGTTTTCTGAAAATAATCTCAAAAGAAAAAATTTGAATCATAAATCTCCCACCAAAATATTCAAGGTCGGCTTCAAGGGTTATATCCCTTCGTCAAAATCAACATCTATACAAACCACATTAGGTTGATCTTTGAGAAATGTAAATTGACAAGGAACATTTTCAATCTGATATTTTTTGGTGATCTAAGGTTTGGATGGTTATGATCTATGTGGAGTGTTTATAGTCTGTATGATACAATTTGTATGGTTCCTTGATTCACAATTCACATCCTGCTTGGCTCTTTTAAGGTTTCGTCATATAGATCCTTTTCTCGCATCAATTACAAGAATTGATACATATGATATGGCCATCATGATATCGCATCGGTTATAGGATCTGGGCATCACGGTATTTCATCAATTAAAGGCATTGATACATAAGATACAGGCATCATGATATCGCATTAGTTATAGGACCTGGGCATCACAGTATTGCATCAATTACAGGCATTGATACATATGATATAGGCATCATTGTATCGTATCAGTTATGGGGATTGATTCATATGACCTAGTTGTCATATTAATGGAACGCTTATTGTATTCTCTATTTCCCTCACTCAACATATTCAATGAGGCTCCCACACATATACTTTGTTTATTACAATGGCTCAGCATCATCTATGTAGTGACATCTAATGTCATTACACATTAGAGGAATTTTGAGGTCTAAAATGGGCCTCCTAAGGAAATTATAAAATAATAGTGGAAATAATAAAACAAGACTAGATTATATCATTGAATTTTAGAGGGAAAAAATATACAAAACTACTTTTTCAACTCCTATTTTAAACTCATCTCCCTATGGGTTTACTCAAATTTCAAGTGGCAATACTCATTGGATGCAAAATTTGATACCGCATCCAAGGAGTAGCCATGTTGCATACTTTCGATGGACATTTCTAAATGAAAAATTAGAAATACATGAAAAACGTTATTGCAATCACATTTTTTCATGTATTTTTCATTTTCCATGTAACAGGGTACATTGAAAGTATGCAAGATGGGTACTCTTTGGATGAGGAAATAATTTTTTCTTCCAATGAGTACTCCCATTTGAAATTTGAGTAAAACATTAGGGAGATAAGTTGAAAATACAGGTTAAAAAAATAGTTTTATTATTTTATTATTTTTTAATATTTGTACTTTTTTACTCCAAAAATGGTGAATCAACTCCCATGGTTGACATCGTCATCTTGAATCCTATTGGTTCTTATAAAGTTTATTTTGGTTGTACATTTTTCTTAGGAGGCCCATTTTAGACCTCAAAATTCCTCTAATGTTTGTCTTGGATCTCTAACTTCGGATCTCTTCATCAAACGAATCTACAGTATATCCACATCACTATGTGTATGAATTATTTTCTTTGCAACTCACAAATAATTTGTAATCTATGTGGAATTGCATTCGATACAATCTCATGATAATTGCTTGCTCCTATAAATGATGTCGTTGTTTGGGCGTTATCCTATATGCAAAATCCTCTGCATTATATATATACATATACATACATACATACATATATATATATATGGTATTAGATTACAATATATAATTTTGAGCAGCGCGAACTTAGCTTCATTCATATATATGTGGATCCTTGTGTGCTTGTCGTTAACTATGAGTAATGGGGCCTTATCAATAACCTTTGATATCCTAGATAGAGATCAGAAGCAACACTTGTCATAGTAACAACATTTTCTATTCATTGGATGTAATTTCACAAATGAAATTGTGAATTGACGTGGATTGACCCCAAGAAGTCAAATATGTCTAATATGGATGTACTTTATATCTCAGTTGGACAATTGATGAGATCTAATAAAAGACAAGAACTGAATTTTGATTTTTCCCCCTTGTGGGGTTTTGCCTTGGTCTTGAACCAAATCATGGTGTCTTCATGTGTGCATGTTTTTCTTCTATTGTTCCTTTATGTTTTGTTGCATTATTAATGATGTTGTTATTTCTACATAATTGCACATGAGGTTATGAAGTTATAATGCTATGGGGTGAAGTCAATGTGTAACGCAGTTATCTTAAGCAAAGGACAACACGTCCCTAAGAAAATTTAACGTGGAATCAGAGTTGGGTTGAAGAAAATTCATATCAACCCTATGAAGGAATTGTTGATGGTAACAAGTATGGAAGAGATGAAGATGGTAGAGACCTGAAAGATTGCTAAGATTTGAAGGAAATCCTAGCAACTTCATTCCAGCAAGAAGTTAGGATTTGGAAGGAATGTTCAAGAAGTGATAGGGTATGATTAGTAATTGTTTTTAAGAAACCCTAGTTTAGTTGATCTCCAATAAGAAACAATGTGATCACCAGAAGGATTTGAAATTTGGATAGCCCATACGAATTTGTTATATGGTTAAGAGGGAGTCGATTTCTTCCTTCTCTATTAAGGTAAGTACCTTAATCTTTTCTCTTTTGGTTTATACATACATTATTGTCTAACATTGTTTTTATTTTGAAAAAAAAAGGGTCCAAGAAAAGTTCGGAGAGGGAACTGATGGTTTTATTCTTCTTCAAAATAAGTACCTTGGTAAGTTTGGTAACTTGTTGGCATCTAATTCAAGATCCTACTTTATCTAGCCATGCCAAGATATTGCAAGTTGTAGGGAAGTACATGAACTCAAATATACAATTATTGTGGTTATGATTTACTATACAATAGTGCCATGGAAGTTGCCATATGATAGATTACAAATAAGTTTTGTAAAAATGACTTGTTACAATAATTTATGTGATCATATTATATATCTTAACTTTATGTTGGAATATTTCGCAAACCTACAATGGTTTGACGTAACATTAAAACAAAGTGGTAGTACCTTAGATATAAGTTTAATATTAGCATGCGCCTTGAAGACAAGTGATGCAAGAGTATATTCTACAGTAAGGGCATATGGTAATAACATTGGCAGTATGTGACTAGTGATAGTAGTCCTATATCATGACCCTCATGAGAGTCACTAGAAAGGAAAAAAAAGGTGGTTTCAATATAAGGTGGGTAATCTATAATACATAATCTTAGTCAAGTACCCTTGATAAATGGGATTATGGAAGCTATACTAAATAAAGCTAGGCTTGAAACATTGATTTCGATCATTCAAGTTTATTAACATGTATGGCTCGCTCAAGGCATTACATAATGGCTAGAATCAAGTATTGGTGGCTTATTTTGATATGTCTCTCATAATCATCCCTCTTGTAGTTCTCTCTATAATTAATGATGGAATGAACCATGGTTCAGTTGCTTAATCTTATCCAACATATTACATCACAGCATTTGTCCTGACATCACTTTTTCATCTGGGTTGACATCATAGTCTCAACACATATGATCTATATTATTCAGCATATTAGTCTTGACATACATATTCTTTTTGGTGGTTTGTATTCTCGACATAGTATGATTCCTATATGGTCTTGCTTTGATATGATTTGGTACCCCAACATTGTATATATATATATATTTGATTCTTCTACTATACACATTGTCCCGAAGATAAACTCAAATATATAATCTTATGATAGATGACTAGATGGGATATGACAATAGCCTTTGGTCCATATAATTCAGTATGATTTAATAAAATTATCTATGTATGGTAGTCTCATAACAGTTAATACAGCAGAGCAACATTGGTACATGTTCAATGGCAGCATTTATACTAACAGTATGATGAGATTGTTCATGACAGTCATTGTTTTGTCGACGCAACTTGATTCACAAACATAGGTTGACGTCTTGTTTAATGATGAGTGAAGAGGCATCCCATTCAGAGGGAGAGATCCTTGACGATATCCCAACACCTATTTCTTTGTGGTGGAGGATTAGAAATTCCATGATGGAAGAATAAAACTATGAACATCTAAGTTATTGAGCTAACAGTTCTTTGCTAGTAGGATTGATTTATCCCTCATAGCACCAGGATCCATATCTTGTATAAAAGCATTTTTAGGGTATCTAGATTGCATTGATGAATTATTATTAATGATAGATCCTTGCATGCACTCTGAGTTAGACAGGGTTTGTTCATAGTTAGGACAAAGACATAATGTTATTTTATGATATAAGCTTAGGCTTGTGATTGTTTCCCCTGTTGTAACTTATTTTGACACCCTTGAAAGTTACAAAAATTTTGTATTTTAGCCAATTTACCTCATTGCTAAATCCTCAAGCTTACATAACTTTTCTTTGGAAATCTGAATAAATAAGACAAGGAAGTTTGAGGTCATTTTTCAAGCATCGGAAGGACTCATAGTTTCATCAGACCTTCTCCATTGGAAAGTACTTTAAATTATCTTTCCAATGATATATATAACTCCCCAAAAGGACCCTAGAATCAAAAGTTATAGCAGTTTAAAGTTCCCCTTTCAAAAGCAGAAGTAGAGAGAAAAAATGCCTAAGTATTGATCCCACATCATGGAGGTTCCAGATCCCACATCCTAGAGGTTTATGGTCAATCAGTGGGGTCAGCAATCGGTGATTTGCAATGGAGGCAGGGTGGTCACGTTTTGAAATCGTTGGGATTGTGATAAAATAGGCCTCCAATGGTAAATTGTTGGGAGGGTCGAAAACCAAATAACAAAGGAAAATCGTCATAAAACAAGGCAGGTCAGGCCTTTTCTATCTCCTCCCAAAGGGATGCATGGCAGTCAGTGATTAGATCCGATAAGGGACACGTGGAGGATAATGTCATCAATGGAGTGGTTGTACGGTGGACACGTGGCAGGTGGATTCGGTAATTTCAAGGGTAAGAAGGGGCCAAAAATGGGTGACACATGTCACCACTCACAGGCTGACACGTGGCAGTGATAATGTCAGCAATCGCATATCAGCAATTGGAGTTTGAGGCTTGTTGTGCATCGAAGTGAAACCTCCGATTGAAAACCTCTCGGAGAGGGGCTCTGATAAGAGGACTAGACGTGGGCACATGAAGAGTCATAGGACCAAGGGCCACACACAAAAGGTGATCAACAATCGCAATTAGAGTTTTGTAACTTGTGACACTTTAAAAGTTTTGATTGCTAATTGTCAGGAAAAGGAGCTCCAATATGAGGGCTTAATTGTGGTCACTTGAAGAGCCAAAGGACTAGGGCTAAACACAGAAGGTGATCGGCAATCGCAAGTCCTGGAGGGTGCAAAAAAATGCTACGTTATAAAATCTTCGATTGCGAAGTCCCGATATTATAAAGGCCCAAGGCTATATTATGTGGTCCCATGTAGCTTAATATTTCTAAAGAATCAACCCCCTTATCTAGAGAAAGGGCTTAAGCCCCAAAAAGGTTTTGGTCCTGGGTCCCCTGGCCCTGATTATATAGTTTCTACCTAAGCCCCGAGGGCTAAGGCTCATAGATCAACAACCACCATTCATTTTCGGGCCCCCCATATTTTCCAAAGTTTAACAAAGACGGGGGGGTGAGGAGGGGTGGGGTCCGAAAAGTGGTTTTGAGAAAACCATCTTTGTATATGTGGCAATATGTGGTGAATTTCACACCACCACCCACCCCCCCCAACTTGAAACCTTGTACCGCCAAG
>APFE030544507.1:10415-44291 GCA_000404065.3 Pinus taeda | reverse complement strand
ATATATACCAGCAAACAAGCAATTTTGCTCACAAGATAAATAAAATTAAATTTAAATTTAAATTAAATTTCAACAATGCTAAATCTGAATTTTCAATAATGCTAAATTTCAACTCTACACAATTAAGTTTTGAAATTCATCAGACAACTACCCCATGGTATCACCACATTGTGATACATATAA
This sequence comes from Pinus taeda, assembly GCA_000404065.3. NCBI lineage: Eukaryota > Viridiplantae > Streptophyta > Pinopsida > Pinales > Pinaceae > Pinus > Pinus taeda. The sequence goes on along the minus strand of APFE030544507.1, from coordinate 44,108 downwards.
GTTGCAAAATGATGCAACCTCCCATTGTCCGTTGTGTGGGTGACCGCTACCCACCTCAAAAGTCAAGCCCAGAGGATCTATCCTCACCCAATTTCTTCCATTGAGGATTAAAAAACCAATAACAGGTATTCAAGTAAAAACCACCGATCCTCTACAAAAAAAAAAAAAATTATAAGTAACCAAATAAACACGGAGTTACAAATTTAAAGGAACGAAAGTTGTACCCAAAAGAATTAAGCATCCAGTATGTAGCTTGTTGGCTCCCCTTTTAGATTTGCTTTGGCTGTCTATTTTTGGTTGCCCATTTGACAGGTAGATTAGTGATATATGACCAGAAACGAAAACGAGAAACCAGACGGAATCAAACGAGAAATGGGGCAAAAAGAGTTTATGGAGATAAGAAACATAAACCCACAAATCCATGTAAATTTACAGAGATAAAATTGATTTGGAATCCACTAATGGAGACGCGGGACTATCTAATCTTATGAGAGTTAACATTAATTGCTGGGCTAAAATCATGATAGATCACACACCACACAAACACGTAAACTCAAAGGAGGCTTGTGATAAAATAAGGCAAACTCCCCAGTTTAACTACCATGTATAGTTTTTAGGGAATGGAGGTGTACATTTTTTTAAACCAGATGTAAACTCAGTCCACGTGGTCTTGAGTGATGGAAGTATAGAATTTTCTTAAAGGACTAAGGTACCAGACCTCTATACCCAGTCCGCTCACATTTGCAAACTGCTATACCCTTTTTGATGATGGATGCATATCCATCTGATAGTAGTTGTAGATCAGATATAACCTGTGGCTTCAAAGAAATGGGTTGCTTCAAGCTATGGTGACTCCAAAATCTTTTTAGTCACACACATAATTAACTATATAAAAGTTATTCTACATTTTAAATAACTCAAAAGTTGTTGCAGCCTGCAGATTCGAGGCAACACAATCCTCTCAATGCCGACAATGGATGCTATCTCGACATCCCAAAGACAATGAAGATTCATGTAATTACTGTGAATGTTTATGCTCTTTTTGATGAAAGCTAAGGGCATAAAACCCAGAGTTTATAAAGTATATGTTTTCTTCTACTTGAAAACACCCCAATAATCCACTCCCTCATACCGAAGAGAGAGAACCATGCAAAGAGACTGGACGAAAGAATCGAAAGAATCAATGAAAGTAATCACTCCCTAAATCTATACAAGTTAACCAATGTAATCACAGCCCCCAACCACAGGAGACAGGTTATTAGGGAACAGCCAAGCAGCAACAAGTTAATTACATGCAGTGCCCTTCACTTGACCAGATTCAATCACCTAGGGCAGTCAAAATCCCCAGGACCCTACTCATATAAGATAAGGTTCCCCGTCAGTACGCCATCTATGGAAATCTCAGGGGTTCCTGCTTCCTCCCAACAATCAGGAAGTCAATTTCCGTGTAGTCATCAAGTGCATAGGCAGCCATACCCAATGCGTCCCAGACTATAGTCAAGTCAGAGAGCTCAAGCTCTACGCTTGATTTTATGGGTCTCTGTTGTCCTATGTCTGTTATGTTACCAATGTAAGAAACTTTGCAAATTATTCCGAAAAGTAGAAAAAGCGTTCCAAGGCAGAGATAAACAGTGCTCTGATACCAAATGTAAGAAAATTTGCAACGATTCTATATGCGGAATCTGAATACTTTAAATAATCTAAAAATTAAACTTCAATGCCCAGGATTACCTCCAGCCATTGATGACGCTCTTGCTGCAAACCACAGTCCACTTGCTTCTTCACTGAAACAGCACTCCAGCTTCAATCCAAGCAAAAATAAAAATCACAGAAAATCTGAAGGCACTTCCAAGCTATGCTCTCTCAGCTAGATGGTGTAAACAATTGAAGGGGATTGAGATGCTAGCTTGGGGACCAAACAAATGAATTTATAGCCAAGCTTCCATCAAGCTTCTAATGGCTATGTGTCAGTTGTTCCACAGATCAAGGTACAGAACTCCAGATGGAGTTATGGACCACTTCAAAAGCTCCAACCAGAAAATTAATTAACTGTAGTTGATTTCCTTAATTTAAGGAAATTACTGCAGTTGGTTTCCTTAAATTAAGGAAAGACTGCAGTTCAGTTCCATAACTGTAGGTTATAGTTGGAAGAACTTAATGGAGCTTAACAATTATATCAAGAGTAATTTATTTTTTAAATGTTAAATGTTAAATTTATAGCAATTTTAAAATCTTAGCTACAACAAAAATTTTAAAATCTACGATCAAATTGACACGCAGTGTAGGTGAACTGGACCCATTGTAATGAAAACTTGGAGACCAACCATGAAATTGACACATTGTGGATACAGACTCAATTCATTACGATGAAAATTTTAAAATCAACTATCAAATTGCACATAATGGGATCAATTAGCTAGACAAGCATCAACACAGACCCTGACAAAAAAAAAATATATTATATATAATATAATATATATAAATACAAAATATAAATTCAATCAAATATTTAAAAAAAATAGAAAACATTTAAAAAACACACAAAAAATACAAAGGAAAACCCAAATTCAAAAATACTCAAAAAAAAAAAAGAAAAAAAAAAAAAAAAAAAAAAAAAAAAAAAAAAAAAAACCAACAACAACAACCAACAACATTTTTTTTAAATAATAACAAATAATGAGACATAAAAAATAAAAAATAAAAAACCATGACAAAAAAAAAAGAAAAAGAGAAAAGAAGAATGAAAAACCAATATATTATATATATATATATTATATATATATAATTGTAAAAATTCAAAATTAACTTAAAAAAAAAAAAAAAAAAAAAAAAAAATGAAGAAGAGGAAAAGAAAGAAAGAAAAAAAAAAAAGGAAGAAGAAGAAAAAAGAAGTTGAGAAAAATGTTTCAAATACACATAATTTAATATTAAAAAAAAAAATATATATTATATATATATAGAGATTAATTTATTAACAAAAAAATTAAGCATTAAAATAAAAACCATTTAAAATAAAAATAATAATAATAAAAGAAAACATTATAATAAAAGTCATTTATAAAAATAAAAATAAAAAACAGAAAGAAACAGGCCCAGGGTGGCAGGGACTGATCTAGGAATCGGTCGCTGCCACCCCAAGGCCTGTTGGTCCATTGGAGTGGATGGGGAGGGAATTTCGCAGCTCTCTCCTTGCCCACCCCCGCGGCTGGTAGGGGACGACTCATGGATCTGCCCCTACCACCCCTGTGGCTAGCTGCGGGGGTGGCAGGGGACGACTCATGGATTTGCGCCTACCACCCTCGCATGCAGTTCCTTCGTCATCCACCCCCGCGGCCTAGCGGGCCAAGGGGTTGCAGGGCCGACTCATGGGTCTGCCCCTGCCATCCCCGTTGTTTAAAAAAAAAAAAAAAAAAAATTAATTAATTTCTTTAAATAGTTTTTTAATTTAACGTTTTATTTTTATTTTTTATTTTGTTTTACTTTTTATTTTAAATTTTTTATTTTTTAATTTTTTTTAATTACTTTGGTTTTTATTTTTATTTTTTTTACTTTGAAAAATTGTTTTTTATTTTTTTAAGTTTTGGGGTTTTTTTTCTTAAATTATGTGTGTATTTTTGAAATATTTTCCTTTTTATTAATTTTTTTTATTTAAATTATAAATTTTACAAGTTTATTTTGATATTTTTACACTTTTTTTTGTCTTTTTTATATTTGATTTTTTTTGTCATGTTTTTTTATCTTATTGTTTTATTATTTGTTATTAAATTTTTTAATTTTTGTGTTTTTATTTTTTTATTGTTTTTATTTTTTTTCAATATTTGAAATTTTTTGATATTTTATTTATTTTTTTTAGTTTTTATTTTGCAAGTTAATTTGTTTTTTCTTTTATTTTTTTTTTTTATTTTTTTATTTTTTATATATTTTATTTGTTTTGGACATTTTTGAATTTTATTTTTTATGTTTTTTTATGAGCCTGAAAATCACCAACATTTAAAAAAATATATCTACACTTAAAACATTAGAAAATTTAGAGTGTAAAAAACGAGTCCTCTAAACAAAAAGGGTTGATGTTGCATGAGCACTTTACTTTTCAAAATCAAGATAAAAATCACTAATATTTAAAAAATATGTTGAATACTTGATACATACGAAAATTTAAAGTGCCAAAAATATGCTCCAAAAAAAATAAAAGTGTGTATTTTGAATCGCCACTTTTCAAAATCGAGTGATTTTTTGCTACCTCAAAAAAAAGGGTACTAGGTAATTTTCTCGTTTGATCGGTAACTATGTTAACATCAGTTACAAGGTTTGGGCATCACAATATTGCATCAATTACAGACATCGATACATATGATATGGGCATCATGGTATTGTATTAGTTATGGTCATCGATACATATGATTTGGCATCATATTACTTTGAGGAATTGCACATGAATGGAACGCATATTGTATTCTCTATTTTCCTCACTCAACATATTCGATGAGGCTCCCGCACATATACTTTGTTTATTACAATGCCTCATCACCATCTCTGCAACAACATCTAATGTCATTTCATATGTCTCAAATCTCTGACTTCAGATCTCTTCATCAAATGATACAATATATCCACATCACTATGTGTATGGATTATTTTCTATGCAACTCACAAATAATTTGTGATCTCTATAGCATTGGATTCGATATAGTCTCACGATAATTGCTCGCTCATATAAATGATCTCGTTGTTTGGTTGTTATCATATATGCACAGTCGTTGTTTGGGTGTTATCCTATATGCACAGTCCTCAGCATAATATATATATATATGGTCTCAGCTTACAGTGTATAATTTCGAGCAGCGTAGACTTGGCTTCATTCATATATATGTGGATCCTTGTGGACTTGCCTTTAACTCTAAGTAATGGGGCCTTGTCAATAACCTTTGATATCCTAGACAAAGATTAGAAGCATCACATGTCATAGTAATAACCTTTTTTGTTCATTGGATGTCAGTTCACAAATTAAATTGTGAACTAGCATGGATTGACCCTAGGAAGTCAGATATGTCTAATATGGATGTTCTTTGTATCTCAACTGGACAATTGATGAAATCTAATAAAAGAATAATTGAATTCTAGGTTTTCCCTTGGTCCTAGACCAAATTTTGGTGTCTTCATGTGTGCATGCTTTTCTTCTACTATTCCTTTATGTTTCGATGCATTATTAATGATGTTATTTCTGCTTAATTGCACATGATGTTATGAAGTTATGATGCTATGGGGTGAATTCAATGTGTAATGCAATTATCTTAAGCAAAGGACAACACAACCCTAAGAAAATTTAACACCAATATCCCTTGCTCTGTTTAGTGTTGTGTTTATTTGCAGCTACAAACTACATTAGAGAGTGAGAATTGGGGACATATCATTCCACTAGATAGAGGAAAGGTCTATGTTTGGCATCTCTCTATTCATTAGCAACATTATGAACCCAATGGTGAGTCTTTTCCCCATGGAATTAAGATTTCAAGATAAGATTAATTGTTTAGGATAGGCATCGAATGACTCCTTGCTCATGGGGCAATGAGCACTATCCCCACACAAAGTTTAGCAATGGTCTTGGGTGTTCCATGTGCACTTTGATCTTTTAAACTTGAACAACATTTTCAAGTGTAAGTTCACATAAGTAAGTGAGTATCCATACCATGAGAAGCTTCCAATCCTCAGAGCATGATTAGATATAAAAATTATTTTTGACATATTAAAAAGGTCATTTCCACTTTAATTAATGATCATACCACTCAAAATTCCACAATCCAAAGGAGACCACAGTCCTAACAATGGGATATATTCATAATATATATAAACCCTACCACCAAGATAATATTTAAGGAATATCTTAAGTGAGAACCTATTTCCCACAGCCAAACCCTATAAAATGTGGGGGAGGAGAAAAAATGTCTTTTAGTTTTCATAAAGGTTTCCATAAAATGAGAATTTAAAAGAACTATAAAAATTCTTTCAATTTAATTTGTATGATTTTTATAATTAGCCATTTAAAATGGTGTTTATCATAATTACTCCTTAATAAACATATAAGAAAGATATTTTGCATGACACAATCTGCTTTTAATTTTATTTTAACTCTTTGTCTATTAAATATTAAAATTAAAAAAAAAAAACAACACACACACACACACTAGTTTCATATATTTTGCATGACACAATCTCCTTTTAATTTTATTTTAACTCCATGTCTATAAAATATCAAAAAAAAACCCACGAGTTTCATATTAATAGATAAAAAAAAATTATTATAACTCAAACTAATATTATTTATTTTAAAATTTTATGTATTAATTTTTCAAATCATTATATTTTATCATTAAAATTAAACCATTATTCCATTATATATTTTAATTTATATACCATATCATTTTATATTATTTTGAAATAGTCTCTTTGGCGTAGCTCAAGTGGCAGTAGCCATGGAAATGAAGTTGAAGTGGTTCAAATCTTGGTCTACCCTCCCCCCTAGCGGGGTGAATAATGGACATGTAAACACAAAAATCGGAGAGTCCTACCAAGCTTACAAAAAAAATATTATTTTGAAATAATTTCCAAAAAACTTATACTAGTTGAAAAAACAACCAACCTTAATAATATTTTGATATTTACCAAAAAAAATAAAACAACATATTAAATTAATGTAAATTACAAGGGAGAATAGTATTTGGTTTTATTAATGTAAATTCGAAGGGAGAATAGTATTTGGTTTTATGTGTGAGGGATGGTTATGATACATAATCTTACTATTTGGTTTCAACAATAGAAATATGTATATTAATATTTTTGTTATGTTTATAGATATGTCTGTTTTGAAATAAAATTTCTAAAATTTTAATTTAACTATCAAAAAGTATTAAGTAGATGGTAGAGATTTAAATTTCAAGAAATATTCTAAAATATTCTTAGTAGTATACATAAATCAAAGTTTGAAACTTAAACCTCGAGGGCTAGCTCAATTGGTCAAATCCCTTCCTTAAAGCACCTTTGTTTTGTAGAGGTCATGGGTTCGTTTTGTAGAGGTCATGGGTTCAATTCTCTCGGTGAACCACATAGAAATCAAAAGTTGAAACTTATCTCCAAAGTAGTTATGTCATTTTTGCTCTTTTAATTAATTTAATAATTAAAAAAATGTCATATGAACAAGTGTCATATGAAATGAGTTATTGTTTTTTGGGCATAAGGTTTAATAAGCCATGATAATGGTCCATAGTATTTTAACTAAGTTTTAAAAATCTCCATGATAAAGTGGGGGCAAATATCCATAGATAAGAATCTCATTCCATGTTTTTCTAAATGTATATATGTTTAACTTATATATTAATTATTTTTATAATAATAATAATAATCCATTGGGACAACTCAATTGGCAATGTTATGAAGTATTATGTAAACCATGAGATTCAAGGTTCAAATCTCAATGGGACAATCCAAAATGATAATAATACCTAAAAATAAAATTATAATTTAGTTATATTTATGATTTTCTTATTATTAACAACATGAGATCTATTACGAAAATAAGTCTTTAGGTGTTTATCATGAATTAATATCTATCAACATTTACTAGTTATTTGATTTATATATTTGTATTAATAAAAATAATATTTAAATTAAAATCATTTTTTGTTTTCACTATAGGACCTACTTTTATTCCACTAAAAACTCATCTTTCTTATATATAAAAATATAGTTATCTTGAAAACTAAAACATCTCTAACTTAAAAAGATCTAATCTTTTATTCCACTGAAAACTCATCTTTCTTATATATATAAAAAATAGCTAACTTAAGATATAAAACATCTCAAACTTAAAAATATCTAAGGAGAAAAAAGGTCTACCCTTTATAAACCATAACAAGTTAATTCAAATTGTCAAACTTTACTTACATACCCCTATTTAAAATAGCGTGAACCATAACAAGCTATTTCAAATTGAAGTTCTATTTACATAAAATAGCCAAACGTAATTTTTCTTCTTGAAACAAGAAACAAAATTGCAATCCTAACAATGTAGTAATTTTTTTGGTTGAAACAACCCAAAAAATGCAATGCCGCCTATGTTGTAAGAAATGCCTCAATATTATATAATTGTGAAAGCTAATTCCAAGAATATGATTAGCTTTCACAATTATATAATATTTACTAGCAGATAAAAAAATCAGATTTTCCAGTGTTGTAGATAAAGAATTTAGATTTTCCACACAGTGATGTAACAACATAACCCATTGCTCAAGCAAGCAAGAAAGAAATATGTCCGTTCAAGCATCACTTTTAACCTTTGTAAGGAAGTGGCACATTGCTGGGATAGCACCACTGGCTCATCTGCACATCTGCAGCGACCTAATAAAGAGGAGATGAATTCCAAACAGACTTGAAGGTATGGTGGCTCCAAACAATTTTCGTGTTTTTCTAGTAGCATAGCTGTTTCAAGCAAAAGTGGTTTGAAACATCAATATTTAGTCAATCCTTGAATTCAGAATTTTTAACCACCACGAATGCTTATTATATGCATTCTACATAAAACTATAATTGCTTCCAATGAAAGAGGAAGACTTGAATGTAACAAGTACTATGGGCTTTGAACATCTCTATCTTATTTTCAAGCATAGACTTGTCTTTATCAAATGAGGGCAAAAAAACAGCAGATCCCATCTGAAATAGTAGGTATTTGGAAAAGTCTGGAGTTTGGTATTAAGTTCAACTGAACCATGTATTTGGAAAGTCTGGAGTTTGGTATTAAGTTCAACTGAACCATGTAGACTTAAATCTAGAAAAATCCAATCTTCTAAAGCAGAAGGTACCAAGACTCTGTATAAGCCTGGAAATCCCAACCTTTCGCCAAGTCACGTTAAAATGATCAAACCCAAAGTTGTAGTAGCTTTCCAGCCCAGCAATGTCCAACCAATCATAGATAATAACTGCCACATGACAGCTGGAACAGAGAGATGGGTTTGATTGTCTTTCCATCTTCTGGCCTACAATTAAGCATGGGTATCGAAATAGGTGACATGGAAACAATTATGTCAGTAGAAACAAGATACAAGCCTAATAGGTCTCAATATGCACCCAGCAAAAGAGTAATAAAAGTATAAGTCCAATAGAAACAAGATACAGCCTAATAGGTCTCAATATGCACCCAGCAGAAGAGTAATAAAGGTACAAGTCCAATAGAAACAAGATACAGCCTAATAGGTCTCAATATGCACCCAGCAAAAGAGTAATAAAAGTACAAGTCTAATAGAAACAAGATACAAGCCTAATAGGAGGCTTCAATATGCATCCAGCAGAAGAGTAATAAAGGTACAAGTCCAATAGGTAATCAATATGTACCCAGCAACAAGATACAAGCCCAATAGGAAATCAATATGCACCCAGCAGAAAAGTAATAAGGATACAAGTCCAATAGGTCATCAATATGCACCTAGCAGAAGAGTAATAAATACTATATAAGCTATTACTCTATTCTTATTTGACATTTTATATTCCAGCCTATACATCATTTGTTACTCTACCACAAGAGTATATAATAAATGCTATATAGGCTGACATATATAGCATCTATATATAACATCTATTACTCTACTCTTATTTGACATTTTATATTCCAGCCTATACATCATTTGTTACTCTACCACAAGAGTATATAATAAATGCTATATAGACTGAGATATATAGCATCTATTATTACTCTACTCCTATTTGACATTTTATATTCCAACATCATTTGTTACTCTACCACAAGGGTATGTATTCATTGCCCAATATTAATACATAGTTTGGGAGTCTGAAATTCCAAAGAAAAAACAGGGATACTTTGAAAAGAAATCATAAAACAAACCAGCAAACAATTTCTGGGAAGCTCACTGCATTCCGTCCAGGTAGACACGAGCTGTTCCATTGAGAGCACCAGATAAAGAGGTAACGTTCAGCACCCAACCTTCGGAACTGTTATCATATCCCCGGAATTTCTGCATAAAGATAATTCTAGCATCATAAAGGCAAAACTTGTAACTTTCCAGCATTGCTACCCACGGGAAAGCAAATTTAGGCTGAATAATGAGTGACTGGATTACTGGTTCAGTAAGCATATTGTGCAGGACCCTGACAACTTGAACACTGGATGATTCTCATCCCATTCAGGATAATAGCCTGTAAAATTTCAAACTAAAGCAATGAATGCTTCTAGTTTCAACCAAGATATCTTGTGGAAGACATTTCGTGGTTAAAGGCTGAACCCTTATCTTCATTTACCTTGCTCATAATTCTTGCCAAAGCGGGCATGGCCATATTGGGCAGTGTGTTCTTCGCCCTAATCTACTGTTCCACCTTTTAAGTAGTAGAAAAGCTCTCAAGCCCTGCGAAAACACAAGCAAAGAAAGTTGCAATTTAGTGCCAGTATTAAAGAATTGAATAAAATTGTACCACACCATAGATCGTAATGGAGCTCAGATGTCACAGGCAAAAGTTATAATTGAGGATGGAATGAAAACAAGGTGTCAGCCATTAAACCAGACCAGAACTTTAACGCAAAAACCGAATTAGTCTGAATATCAACTTTACCGAGCACCCAAATACCGTCATAGCTAATGTTGTCTTCAGCTAAACACAAATGAATTGATTTGAGGATAGACTTAGACTGAGAACATGGACCGAGTTAAAAATGAGTTTAAAGCTGAGCCCAAATGCAGCACTGGCTTAAGACACAACCAAATGGAATGTTACAACAGACTACATAATTTTCTTCTGCCACATTAGCTTTTATAGTGCCTTTAGGAAACCTTTTTTTTGGAAATGCTGCTTATGGTAACTTGCAGCTGTCCAGCTAAGCAATCACAATATGAGGACCATTTCTATGGCATCAAAATCACCTAGTGCTTGTACATGGTCTCATCCACACCAACTCTAGATTAAACCAGGGTTTCCATTTTAACATGAGCCCAATCATCTTACTGCTTGCCACTACGCCACACACCTGTGGGGCCTTCAGGAAACTTAAAATGCATATAGCATATTTAGAAAGTAGAGGGCGCGAGAGACTTGTTCTAGGCAGAGTTAGAAACAGAATTCAACAAATTGTGGAAAATAAATAAACAGTATTTAAACTCACATTATTTTATGTATTGGTGGCAGAAAACAAAACGCAGAATTTAAACCGCATAGCAAAAACCCAAACAAGTCAAATCATAACCTTCTTGCCTTCCACAAAGCTTGACAGATCAAGGCATTTAGATCATAAATCAATGAATTACACATCAACATGAAACTTGTCTTCAGAGCATCAAAAATAGAACTTGTCTTCAGAGCATCAAAAATAGAATGGACTCAATTTAATAAAACAGGCCATGACAAAGGTTCGATATTTCGCCGAAATGCACTAAGATAGATAGGTAAAATTTCTGTAAGATGTCCATGAGATCAAGGATCTATGTGATGAAAGAGTTATAGCTTGAGTCATCCCACATTTCTTTATCTACAACAGATATCTATGAGGAATAAGAATGGAAATCCAAAAAGTAAATCATAATTGGCATTACAAAAGAAAAATGCTGCATATAGGAGTAGGTTGACTAAGAGGGAAGGAATCATAAGTAAAATGTAAAGTTTTAAATTTCAGATTTTTATTAGACTATAATCCTTCATAATATCAGAATTAATCAATTTAATTTGAGTACTTACATGGGGTTTTTGTGGTTGAAGATGTTTTTTATTTGCCGGGCTCTCGCTCTCGTTACCAAACAATCAAAACATCCCTGCCAAATTGAGCATAATCTCAGTATCCAGCTCCAAAGTACTTCAAATTCGAGGTACTCTAGCCCCCATACCTAAAATTTCAACAACAATGAAATCTCAATTCATTCTATACTAACTTGTTCAGAATTCTTGGTATCTGTAAAAAAATCTTGTTCCCCCTATTATGGCCTCCTCAACCCCCTATATGTTCCATCACTGTCCCCATCTCTCCACCACTCTGCACAATATCTTCTCAGCTCCTTACTACTTGCTAAGTACAATGCCTTAGGCTCTCTGTCTCCTTTATGTTTAAAGTGTATTTATATCTTACTTGACTCATGGATTTTGTACTTGCCATCTTTATTATTTCCCTTTTAATTTTATAAATGGTATATTATATTTCCCTTTTAATTTTATAAACGCTATACTAGGTTTATTTAGTGTTGTATAGTTAATATAATGTCTTATAAATATATTCAGTTTTAATAATTCACTTTATTAAATATTAAATAAGTTCTTTTATTTATTTAATTTAATAATTTGTATTTTATTTCCTATATACCACGGACTTCCCTTAAAATATTTATTATATTATGGTAAATTAAAAATTTACTTCGATAATTAATTTATTAACCTAATTTAAGTATTTTCTGATATTAAACAACAATGAGGACTTCAAACCAAAATCTAAATCGTACCATACACAGACGTCAAACAATGACTTGGGCACTCTTTATGACATGCAAAGGCAGACTCTCTGACTTTTACCATTTACCGCCCACCCCACTAGTTCCAGAGATTTTGCTAGATTTATTTGCAAAAAGTGATTTGCGAAGTTTATTTGGTCTTGAGTTAAATAGTCAGCGGAATCCATATAATCAGACAATAAAATAATTCATAGGCGGTTGATTCAAATCTCCCAAACCACAGTGAGGAGTGGGAAGGTGAATTGATGAACTTTTCTTATTTTCTACCTCCCCAACCAGAGAAGACTTGATCAGCCAAGTTAAATCCTGATCAACTCAACAAATCTCTGATCAACTCTTATCTACCTAAAACGAATAATGTGAAAACATCAAAATAATGCAAAATACAAAGTCAGAAGGAGTTATCCTGAAAGGTCAAGGATAAGGTTTTGAAAAGTTAGTAGTTGACCCTCTTATCTAAAGAAAAATGATCTACTCTTTTCAACAAAATTCATCTACTCTTTTCAACAACTTTCTCATATCCTTTTGGCAGGGGTAGTTCTGAGAGCACTCCGGGTAACCTGGACCACTGAGTAAACTGATACCGTTGGTGAAGACCTATTAAACCACGGTGAGCATGTGGGTAGCTCAGACTACTGATACCGTTGGTGAAGACCTATTAAACCATGGTGAGCATGTGAGTAGCTAAGTTTGAGGCCCAAGCTTAGCCAACCCAAGATCAAAATCAATAAATAATTCAGATGCATCACACTTGAGCCAAAGCCCCTAGGTGTGAACAGGATCCAGAATGAATCACATCGAGTTCCTTAAAAATGAGCTGAAAATGCATCAAACTCTACAAAGGCATTTTACAATAAACTGCAATTTTTTTAGGCGTCTTAAATCAATTTAACTGGTGACTTGATAAGTGAACAAACTCAACCTTCCAAGAGAGTCGTCCGTGAAAGGGAAAGTTTCTTCCTAATTCATTTATTTTTTTCGAACTTCAGGCAAATCTGGGTAATCTTAAAATGAAACAAAACGTTTGAAGCAAAGTTCCATGGTTAAGTCTCCGGTTAATCAAGTGGAAGTCTAAAGTCTGCTAAATTCCTACTGGATTTGGGGAGGATTTCAATTTGTCTACTTGTTAAGTTACTTCATCAATTAAATTAAGTTGCATATTTGAATTCGATAACAAATATTTACCTATCATAAACGTTTGTCAGAGAACCCAAATCAGGAACAAGCACACCGTTATCCTTCTTTTAGGCCCGCGCCCAGTACGACACCACACCCAGTTTCTGCAACCAACAGCATCCGTTACTCAGAACCCCATAACTCGAAAGACAAAAACTGAAACTAGGTAAAGTCCGGTAAAATCCCTATAATAAGGTCCTAATGAATCTTCTATGTTGATCCTGGGTGAAACTAGGTAAAGTCTGGTAAAATCCCTATAATAAGGTCCTAATGAATCTTCTATGTTGATCCTGGGTCTTCTCTAGATTAGGCCTGTCAGTTAGCCATTCACCATGGTTAAAAAAAAGAAAGTCCAATTAGTAAAGTTCTAATCACCAAAGTCCTAATCACCAAGGTTACTCCATCGTAAGTTCAATTCTTCGAAAGTAAAGTTGATCCTTCGAACTTAAATTCCGAAAGACGTTTTGGTTGGTTTTGAAAGGTTTTCTCAGGATTGGTATTAAACTGCACCGCATTGGAAATCGAACTCGCCCCTTTTCCGAAGCCAAAGATCCCATGAACCAGCACAATTGGGCCAGTTCATTGCCCTCAAAATAAGGTCCAGTTTCTCTATATCTACTCCCTTCAGAGAACACAATCTTTGATTTGTTGTAACTCTTTGCCACTGCCCACGATGCCCAAAACCTCTTCAGATGATGATTATTCAGAATTTCAACAATATCAAACGCCATTGCAATGTTGAATAAATAAAGCCATTAAGCCAAATGAGCCGCAGCGTTGGTCAAGAGCTCTGCCAAGCACAGGCCCACCAACATCCCTGCCCATAACCGCATCTTCAAAAACCCGAAAATGTCGTCGATGTATTCGAAGCCAGAACCTACTGTGTCACTTTTAGACGAGAAAGCCAATCTGCGGCTGCTGAAAATGGAATTGAATGCCGAGAAAATTCAATTGGGTGTCGTGAAAATTATCGAAGAATCCATTGTGGCGGCAGATCGCCGCCAGACTCCATTGATTGGCAAGCATCCATCTCCGAAAAATCAACTGTGCATCATAACAAAAATATCGATCCATCTAACCCACTTTCGAAAATACATCATCTATCCAGACTGTGGAACAATGCAAGTAAAACCCTGTGGTCTGTCATAATATTATTTGTTCAATGGGAGGAATCCATAAATCAACTCTGGCATAACTCATTTCGCAGAGGAATGATATTCCAGTGTTTTTTCTTAGGGGATAAGCGATCAGGCAAATAAGTCCTCTGGAATATAAGTTATTCGTCCATAAGCTATGCGTACATTAGTTATTGGCAGAGGTGTTATCATAGACAAGTTATCTGCATAAGTTATTGATAAATCCTTTTAGAGAAGTTACAAGTAATAACTTATCTCAGATAGTTTATCATCAGTGGAACTTATCATGAATATCTTATCACCAGGAACTTATAATTGATAGCTTATAATCAATAAGTTATAATTGATAACCTATCGATGATAAGTTATAAATGATAGTTATACAGGGATAATTGATAAGAACTATATTCCGATAGCTTATATAATAACTTATAACGAAGAACTTATAATTGATAGCTTATCAATGATAAGCTATAATTGAGAACTTATTCTAGAGGGCTTATCAATGATAACTTATCACCAAGAACTTATAATTGATAGTTTATCAATGATAAGTTATAACTGATAATTTATCACGATATGATAACTTTGTCTTCTTATCAATATAAGTTATAACTTATAACTTATCTTCGATATGATAACTCTTTCGTCTTATCAATGATAAGTTATCAGTAATGATAAGTTATACTGATAGCTTATCTTCGATATGATAATTTGTTGTCTTATCAATGATAAGTTATAATGATAACTTATCTTCGATAGCTTATTAATGAGAACTTATAATTGAGAACTTATCTTTGATAAGTCAAACTTATAACTTATCCCTAGATAAGCTATTGGAGATAACTTCTGAATGTATTAATAAACTATCGGGATAGCTTATTATCATATCATAACATGATCCATTATAACTTATCATCTGATAAATTCTCAGTGCATAAGTTATTACTAATGACTTATCCAGCAGCTTATCTACCCATGTTTTCTGATGACTTATCCACAAGAAGTTATGAACTGATAACTTCTCTCTTGAGGATTTATCCATCGATATGTGATTAACAGACTACTAATCTGTTGCGATAAGCTCACTTTATCCGAAAAGTTCAGAGTTCTAAGCCCTTCGATGTTGTCCGGCGATGAATTTAGGGAACGACAATATTCAAAATTCAAAAATGTCAGACGAGAAAGATGGCCTGTTTTCTGGTAAATTCTCCAAAAATCAGCAGCCCGTCCATTTCAGAAACCCCAGTGATGTTGGCAGCGATCTTATTGAGATGTAGGACACAAACCCACCACCCGCTATCCTCCAGAGCTATCGCTAAACCCCATTCTCAGAAATGGCCTTTCAAACAGAGAAGCAAATGCGGCGAGGAAGCAGCAGCAGCAAAACCAGAAAGAGGAGTAAGAGCAGATAAAAATGGATGAGGTGTTGTGTGAATTTATAGTTTCGAGAGCCCTGTCTCATTCCAATTGCGAGAGAGAGGAAAGGGCAGCTAGCACAACCCTAGTTTGAATCAACTGAAATGCCATTTACATTATTAAATCGAGAGAGAATTCCAAATAGTAACTTCCAATAAAAAAATTCGCTTCTGCTGTTTTGCTTTCAAATTATCATTCCCATTCAGTGAAATTCTTTCTATCATCACAACTACATGGGTTAGAGTTTCGCTATCTGTATATTTTTTTCTTTTCAAGTGCTCAAAATGTATAGCCAAACATATTAGTCGTGGTTTTCTATTTGCATATTTTCCAGTCTCTATCTGTGCAGGGTACATGCAGGGTGTTTCGGCTGCTGCCGCTGCTTCAATCCGTGGCGTGGATCAGTCACAATCTTGCACTCTGCATTCATGATGAAGCGTAGTGCTTGCAATTCGCTGGCAGGTCAGATTGGTTGGAGAAGTTGGAGATTGGATGCCTCTCCAGTCTGTAGGCGAAGGCTTTGCATCTCTAATTTGTCATACAAATCTCCGTAAAAATCAGCATGCTTGATATGAATAATTATGAGATCAATTGTTTGACAAAATACCTCAACCAGATTTTCGAAAATAGGAATAATTATGAGGACTTGATCGAATTGGTTTGTGAAGACTAGTGATTTTTAAGCTAAAGACATGAACAAGATGGCATTATGGATTCTTTGGTTTGTGAAGACAAGTGATTTTTAAGCTAAAGACATGAAGAAGACGGCATTATGGATGATGCTCAGAGCAAGGGTATCTTTGGAGATCCCCCTTCAGTGAATGCCTTCTAAATAAGAAGTGTCACTGATGTTTCCCTAAATGGAAGTGCAACAATGAAAGAAAGCAACAATGATTCAACAAATCATAACCTGTGCTTTTTTGAAGAATGATAATAGATCTTGTTGCAGCAAGGAAATTTCCATCTACATACTTGATTGAGTAAAACAGTGCATATGCTTAGTAGAGATAGAACAAGACTAGGGGCCGTGACTTCAGATATTGTAGGTTTAAGCTTTCTTGTTTTCCCATTTCTTTCTTATTATGATGCAGTGATTAGATACATAAAAAAAAATTGTATTTGTTCTTTATTAATTTACCATTCTTTGTATTACTATAATTGAAAACTGTTCAATTTCACGCACCAAGATGTGGTTATGGAAATAGACAAACTATAAGTTCATTATATATGATCCTGAGTATATAGGTGAGTCTAAGATTTGCTTCTGTGGATTCATAAATCCACATAAACAGCGAAATGACCTGAAATATATAGTCTAAGATTTGCTTCTGTGGATGCATAAACAGCTAAATGACCTGAAAAGAAGTTGGAGATGAATAAACAAAGTTCCTGGTTGTAATTGGCATCATTCTCATGATGTATGCCATTGGTGGAATTTGCGACCAAATAAGTTGATTTAGCATGACTACAACTTGTGTAAATGTAAAGCAATATCGTATTGATGAGAATTGAGAATTCTTTTGAGGATAGACCATGTTCTTTTCAATGGCTATGATTCCTGAAGAAATAATATATAATTTATTTAAGCAATTCAAGTGGAATCCCTCACTTTATTGGAATTTGCAATTCTTTGGAATGAATGTCTCACTGGGTCAATACGTTCACTATGAAATTAACATATGAAAAAGCCCATTCCTTTTCTAATGTCTCAACCATGAATGGGTTAATACATTCGCTATGAAGTTAACATATGAATACATTCGCTATGAAGTTAACAAATGAATCCCATTATTTTTCTAGATTGGAGTTTCGTCAATGCACTATTGGTTTCAACCTTATGTTACAATGTATCTTTTAACATTTTTTTTGCAGTTTAAGTATTTAAAGAATAAAAAACATTGAAATTGATGCTCTTTGTAAAGTTAAGATGGATCATGGATTCATTGTTCATTGAAACAAAATTTGAAGTAGGTTAAGATAGATTTATTGCTAGTTAGAACAAACTTTAAAATAATTCAGGGAAAAGTAAGATAGATTGCTTTTTAGAATAAACTTTGAAATAGCTAAGGCAAAAATGATGTAAAGAATAAATCACATTGAAAGTTTTGCTTCGCATTTCATCTCTTTAAAGTTTAAAAGATGGATCTATATTGTGGAATTTTTTTATTTTATTGTAATTTGTACTTGATTTTGATTTCCTTGTAATTTAAATTTCGAAGATAATTTGTACCAATCATGTAACCACAATTTTGTTGATTGGAGTATAGAAGAAACGTTCTTCTTGCCTAGGTGCTAAGGGTAGCAAAAGAACCCATGAAACAGCCACTTTAGCAAATTATTAATTTAATTAACTATTTTCTAAAGTTAAACTTAGGAAAATTTAAAATTCCTAGTTTAATTTGACCATTGATCATGATTTAATCTCATCCATTGAGAGGGAGATTAGGGTTGAAGTCAAAATTATAAGAGGAGATAGAGCGAGTTAGTGGTAAGTCAGATGAGCATAACCAAGTGTGAGAGATCAATGAAGGAAGAGGAAGGGTTTCAACAGAGCGTAGAACTCAACATTCGAGTATAAGAACTCGAGTGAGAGTCGAGCTCTTATAGCCCAACACAATGATATATTTGCATGTGCATGCAAGAGCGCAGTAGTGCGCTCACACGTGGGCCAATAGTTGATCTGTGTAGGAATTTAGAAGATCTAGTGCGCAAAAAGAGGAATCGATTTAGTTTTGATTCCATTGTAATCCATAATTCATGATAATGTATATTTTCTTTTGTTGTACAATTGATTTAATTGTAATCTACAATCACTTTCCACTTCAAAACAAATAATATTCATTCAATATTTGTATTACAATTCTCAAAAAATAAAATTCTATTGAGGGTAGAGCTATATAAAAAATTTAAAGAAAAATAAAACCATTTTTAAACATAGTTATCATGTGGTCTTTTCAATCCAAAGCAAAAGCATTCATTCATGATACTATAAATTTAGATCACAAATATTAGAAAATTGTCATATTATGAAACCATAGGATAGTCTTATGTATAAGCCAATCAGTTTATCAAAGGGAATTCTCAATCTAAAGTAAAGGCATTCATTTATAATACCCAAAATTTCGATCACAAATCTCAAAAAATTGTATGATTTTGAAACCAAAAGTTATCATTAGGTATAAGTAAATTTTACAACTCTAAATTAAACCTCATAACATAAAGTTTATTATGTTTAATTTGCTATCTATTAAATATCTGGGAGAAGAGAACCACAATGCATTCATAATACCCAAAATTTAGATCGCGATTCTTGAAAATAATCCATTGCTAGTTGATCTTGCAACAACTGGATTCTTTGTGCCACTAATTGATCTTCAAAATAATTGGATTGTATGTCCCTTCCTTTCTATTAACTCTTCCATTGCAGGCAATTGTTCCTTAATTGCCCCTATCCAATTCTCATGTAACATTTCCTTCTATGACACTAGTTATTCTTGCATACCTTTCTATCTCATGTTCCATTACAAACAATCACTCCACCACTACCCTTATCTAATTGTCAGGTTTTTGCACTTGCTCATCGAGTACAACATCAAGTCTATCAACTACCGCCTCCCCAAGTTCTTAAATAAGAGCTTTAACATCATATTTAGATTCTCAATTTCGTGGTAGATTTTCATTATCAATTAATTTAGAAGAGCATTGAATCTTAATCATTAGAGATCAAAACAGAGATGGAAAATAAATGGGACTAGATGATTCTTGATCCAAATATGATCCTAGAATTGGATATAAATGGTCAATCTACACAAGAGGCATAGGATTCGGATGAAATGTCGAACGCATTAAAAGAAACTGCATTGCATAACAGTTGTGGCAAACAAGGTGTTTTGACGTTTCAATGCAAAATATGTGATAAGCAAAGGTGGTAAAATGATAGAGTGCAACAAAGAAAGATAACAAATTATTAAAAAAAAAAATACCAATTGTTGCAAAAATAACTTGTTAACATGGCATGTTTATCTATTATATGCTAATCAAATGTCAACATATATGCTACATTTCCTATTTTCTTTCCTACTACTTATCTTCTAGGCAAATATACAATTCCCATTTTCTTTCCTACAACTTATCTTCTAGTCAAATATCTACTTACATGCTAAAATTGTTTATTTTGTTGCCTCTACTTGTCTTCTGGTCACATGTCTATTTATATGTTATAATTATTTCTTCTATTTCCTTCCACTTTAACATTTGTACAGAACTTTTGTTTATGGGAATCAAAGGTCCACATGTAGACTTTTGTTTCTATGGTTTTGTCATAGTTTCCTCTACTAAATATTAAGGTTATAATACACCATACATTCCTAATGTTGGTGACTTGACAACGTCCAATTGATTTTAAAGGATCCTATGTTAAATCATGAGTTGTTGCAAATTTGAAAAGAATCCAAAAAATCTAGTGCAAACAGCTAGCTCTAAAAAAATTCTAAGCAAACGATAATAAAATTTATGAATCTGAAATTGAGGATCCAAAAAAAAGTTGAATGAGAATAGCTAGATCTCAAGAAGTTGGAAGGAACTCTTACCAAGACAATCCATTGAGATACAAGCTTAGAGGCAAGGAACCAAGCATATTTCAAAGGTTGATAATATTTGTCACGATTTAAGATGCCAAGCCTAAAGACCAAGAACAAAGTAAATTTCAAAGATTTGCATGCTATCAAAAAGCCCTGGTAAGAAGTTGGCATTAGAGGGCAATGAAAAATCAAAAGGGATTACATCATACCTAAAATAGTAATACGATGTCTACACTACAAAGTACAATTGTTAGCTTTGATTGCTAAAATAAAGCTTTGTAAATCTGAAAACATTAAATATGAAAAAATGAAGATTTGATCGCCATCTCAATGGGGAAAGTTATCCTTGACCAGATAATCTCATGTGAGAAATTTAAACTTGAAGCAAAAACAACCAACCTTTCCATACAACTTCACAATTTTAAAAGCACAATTTTAAAAGCAATGGAACTATAATTAATTTTTGAACTCAATAAAATGGAATCAATTAGCCCACTGATTTTGGTATTCTTGACAAATTAATTGTTTCTAAAGGTATCATCAGTCACCAATACCTTTGTGTTACAAAGAAATAGATAAGAGCTTAGCAGAACTATAATTAATTTTTGAACTCAATAAAATGGAATCAATTAGCCCACTGATTTTGGTATTCTTGACAAATTAATTGTTTCTAAAGGTATCATCAGTCACCAATACCTTTGTGTTACAAAGAAATAGATAAGAGCTTAGCAGAAGGTTTAGAATTTAAAATAATCAAACCCACTGTCAATAAAAGAGGACCATTTTAACGATCTTTTGTGTTCATAACCAAAAGGAAATAATGTCTAAGAAATAATCAATTTCAGAAAGAAGCCCTCACATTAATGATATGTCCTCGATTTAATAAGAAGACCAATTCCTCTTGTTATCTTTACAAACGTAACATAATCATTCTAACGTATGGTGTAGAGAAGACTCTAGTAATGTGTGATGCTTTGATAATCTCTTAATTACATATTATTATAAATCATTCATGAGTTCTAAAACAAGAGTTGCCACTGCAAGTCCTATATTACACTGGCAACTTCAAAAATCTTCCAAGTAATTTTTCAATATAATGTAAAAATCAAAAATAACCTCTTAATTTCATATTAATACAAATCATCCATGACCATTGTCCAATGATTCTATTGTGATTTAGAAGGACCATAACCAAATGAAATAAAGAGAAATAACCATAAACTGTACATATTAAAGTAATCAATATGATACACACGCCAGGAACCCCTTGAACAAGCCGCGACAAAAAGAAAGGAGACGCAACCAGCACAATTAGTTTTATAGATAAGGGTTAACAATATAGCAGTCTCCAACTAAAAGGAGTTGCAAGAATGGCACTTCAGATTTAATACAATCATATGATTCATACTCAACAACCCTCTAAAACAATCATCAAGAAAAAAAACAAGACAATCATCAACCAAAAAAACAAGACAATCATCAACAAAAAAAACAAGGACATAGTCAGTAGCCATAATTCAAACATAAGTTACAACAAACTACATGATAGTCTTATATGGTTGAAAGAATATCAAACCCTAAAGAAAATGAATTGCAGGAAAAGCACTTCAAATTAAATATAGCTGGAAACATGTGAACTGCTACGCATGCAAAAGGATTTGTATTAACTCTTTGTACATGCAATGTTTTGGGGTCAAAATGTCTCTGAATAACACTAATATCACTAGCAAACATTGATAATTTTGTCTTTTTATTGTGTTGTTCTATCTAATATGTGCACATGTATTTGCAATCTCTTCCTTACATTGAAACAATTATCTTTAAATCAAAAGTTTTCCCATTCCTATAAAAATATCTTGTCTATCTTCACAATTTTTTTCCCCGACAAAAATTACTCATAACAATAACACAACTCAACTCTCAACATTCTAGGAACTTGCATGGGTATTTTGTTTCGCAATCTCTTCCTTACATTGAAACAATTATCTTTAAATCAAAAGTTCTCCCATTCCCATAAATATATCTTGTCTATCTTCACAATTTTTTTCCCTGACAAAAATTACTCATAACAATAACACAACTCAACTCTCAACATTCTAGGAACTTGCATGGGTATTTTGTTTTCATGAAACAAGAAGGAAGCCCCTTCATATTTCCATTCCTAAAGATTATGAATAATATATACCCATGAAGTGGAAATGTATGTCAATTAAAAGATTATGAATAATATATACCCATGAAGTGGAAATGTATGTCAATTAAATGAGTTGACCATATTGATTCATGATCATGCAAATTTAGCTATTCTCTTCAATATATTCAAAAAAAATATCACTAGCAACAAAAAATCATGTTAAACCCTATCAGTAACAAGTGGAGAAGAGAAAACATGGCATAACAAGTGGAGAAGAGGAAACAATTGATAGTAAATCAAAATGTCCCATAGTAGACATGTAGATGGTATCAAAACTTCCAAAGCTTCCCGTTGAAGCAAGCTTTTAAAATTTCACTAGTTTGAATGCTAAGAATAAGCATATTCTAACAATGATGACCTTATCTGATTGCTTCCCAGTCAAACAATAACAAAAATCTGCCAATTTACAATAAGATATCCACTCATGAATTCTCTCCATGTAATTGAAGGAGCTAGAATCAGCGTTAATAACAAAAATCTGCCAATTTACAATAACATATCCACTCATGAATTCTCTCCATGTAATTGAAGGAGCTAGAATCAGCGTTATTAAAAAGCAGCTGGAACACATGCATTTGCAGATAGTTACAAGCGCTACAAGCAATGCAGAGTCTTGTAAATAGCAACGGACCAAAGGAATAAATGAAGCCAACTATTAAGCTGACATCCAAAATGTGTAACCTTACAACTTTCAAAGGAAAGATCTCTCCCCAGTAAGTCCATCAAAAATGAAACACAAATTCCTTACAGATTCTTTCTTTCCATTAATATCTGTACCAATATGTTCAAACAATAGTCATCGAACAAGAAAGCTCGTCGAGTCAATTGCAGAAACTCATGCATAATCAATGTTTTCTCAACTGAATTACTTCAATCTGAGCTGCAATTACTGTCAATCCAAAAATGCTGATTCAGTTTATAAATATAATATTCCTGAGTCTAACAAAGCTTCCGCATAAGCCACGCTCCTCTGAATGAACATGAACATATGAGAAAAAACTCATGTGTTACAAAGAAGGGTTTAAAAATACCTTGCAAAAGAACATTCACAAATTATACTCCAATGACAGACTTTCAATTTTTACACGACCTAGAAAAGGAATATAGTGACCAAGACTGCACCTACATAATCATTTGCATATGATTTACAATCGCTTAACCTCCATCTACAGAGATGAACATTACAATCTTGATAGAATACCTCAAAAACTGGAACACAAGTGGAGGCATTCCACTGCCAAGACGCACTACTATTTATTGATGGTATTCTTGTAAATAAACAGTCGGTAGACACAAGGTAGTAGTGTACTTCAAATTGTTCTTATATTCCCATTGAAATACCTTGAAGTTTGTTCCGAACCTTGGTTATTTAATGTTGGATTTGATCCGACAGTTCCATTATCTGGGGGAGGTCCAACACCCCATTTCCCTCCTGACTCTGATTTCTTTCTGACTCTTAACTTTTAAGGCTCAATAACATGAACTCCTCCATCTGTCATTCCAAGAGCAAATTGATTCGGTTCGGATGGATTGATGCAACGACTAGGAGGATAGGCATTACTGCTGCATAAATAACAAAACAACAAATTAAATCATAATATGCCTTGTCAAAAGCCAAATCTGAAAAATAGATGTATCAACCTTGATAGAATGAAAAAGCCCATTTACCTGTTCATTCCCGATGGTAAATATGCAGAATGTGCAATGCGACAGTGAGGCATCGAGCTTTCTGCATCAAACACTCCAATTGCACCATCAAAGAAGCTTGCTTAAACTAGGACGCTTGTCCCATGAGTATATGGCACTTGAAATAGGAGCTGATAGGGAGTCATGAGGAGACCACTGCAATGCAACCATGTAACAAGGTCATCCGATCAGATACAGAAGATAAGTGACAATATATAACTGTCTATGTTTGAATTCAAGACTGCTTACAAGTACTTACATAGTGAAAGCGCTCCAACTTGGAAACACCATATATAGCAAGCTCTCAGCACAACTATCAAGTGAATTTGATCATTATGAAACTGTACTCTTGTATCTCCGACTGGTGCCGATGATCTTCCTGGCTGTAGTGGTACAACTTTTGACTTTCGCTTATCCCACCCATCTATACCCCAGAGACATAACTGCTGAAATTCATGGTTGTGAGTACAGGAACATTTCCACTCGGTAGATTTGTGTAAACTTTAAAGTGAACATCACGGAGTCAAACTATATATAATAATAATAAAAGATACCATATACCTGGGCATCAGCTCTAGAAGATAGCAAACATTCAAAACAAGTGAAAAAGCCAGGCCTGTGATTTTCTTTTGGTAGCCCTTTGAGCTGTGTTCTGACCTGTAAAAGGTCATTTTTGGTAAAAGCGCACAATGAAGAAAATGATAAGAATTTTAAATTCAAAGAAATATTCACAGGCAGCAACTCATCAACTTGAACATTGCATACATTGTATATTTGAATTGATGAATCCTACATGCGAATTGCAATGATGTTATTTGTTCTGAGGGTGGAAAGCCAGAAACGTGGCTGCATGTGGCATGAAAGTTGTCATAACCTGAATGAATCACTAATTAGCATTGCCATGAAACCAGTGACTCAGATAAATTGGGAGCCTTTGAATTCTTGAGTGATCCTGAACTATAGCTAGCTCCTTGGAAAAGGAGACGTTGGAAAAGAC
This sequence comes from Pinus taeda, assembly GCA_000404065.3. Taxonomy (NCBI): domain Eukaryota; kingdom Viridiplantae; phylum Streptophyta; class Pinopsida; order Pinales; family Pinaceae; genus Pinus; species Pinus taeda. Next base: position 18,432 of record APFE030544507.1, on the reverse strand, counting down.
CAACTCTAACACCGCATAATTTGAAAGTTGAAAAGCACAACAGTTATATTCACAGGTGAGACATTAGAGAATAAACCCCTAAGCAGACAACTGAAACTGAAATTATACATATCAGAAACATTGAAATGAGACTGGTCTTTAGGTAGAAGGCTCTCTTACCTTAAATGTCATCATATTGAATAAGGAGACCTTGCGAGCCCACGGGGCTTTGGATTGACAGTGAATGGGTGCACTGTTAAGTCACTCCATGTGATATAGGTCACTGGTTCAAATCCCCTGTGGGTGCTTACCTACCGAAAAGAATAAGGAGACCTTGCCACCGGATGTAGACATCACATAGGAATCATTCTTAGACAAAGCTATACAAGCAGTGGCTTCTTCTGGATTTGTATCACCAATGCAATTATTCATAACAATCCCACTAGCTGGCTGCCACATCTGCAGTGGAATACTCGCTGTAGACTGTGGAAAAAAATACTAACTCTTAGTTCCTCGTCAATCATTACTACATAAATAGAACTGCAAATCATATATCCAAAAGTATAACAAACAAATAAATAAATAAAACAAGCTAAAATAAGAAGAAAGCAAACAACTACTGAAGAACCCCACCTTTCCATAGATGGATTCCAGTCACTCTGCTGTCATTTCCATAGCTTATGGAGAGCACTGGATGCCAGTGCTAAAACAACAACACCAGAATTGGTGTATATCAGTCTTACTACCTGCAAGAAATAGCACATTACTTGTTTGGATCAATATCGACAGAATTTGTAGCAGATAAAATTGTATTGTATGTCAACCTTTAGTGTTTTCTATAATCAAAGGATGATTGCATACCTTGCTTGCATGCGTTGTGTCAGGCAACCTGAGAGACCTACACTGACCCAAATCAGTGATCTTCAATTTCCAGTTCTTCCTCTTGTCTGTAACCTCATCTAGAAGCCTTGGTTTAACAGCTGGTGTCCAACGGCTGTCTATGGTCCTCTGCACACATGTCTCGAGTGTCAGATAATTGTAAGAATCCACTGATCATATCATCCTATTCCTATAAAAAAATATGCCAAAATAATGGGCAATAGAGCATTTGAAAGGGAAAAACAAAATCCTATGCTATATGGAAACTTGAAAGCAACAATATCTGTAATCTGGAGTGAAAGTTTATACACTGATAAGATATATGTGACAAACTAAACTGAATATCACTGGACAACTATTGTGGACTCTAAAAAAATAATTCTAGGAGAAAGCTCTTACAAAATTGGTCATTGGCACTGCAGGTGGAAGTCACTCTGAACGTTCTATAGCATAGGGAAGGGAACCAGGAGCAGTGACTGAAGTAGGCATGACATTCACAATTGAAGTCTGCGTGTTAAAAATTATCTAGTTAAGAGTTTAAACTTTACCATTAATTAGCAGTGCATGTACATAGTAACTGTTCATGAAAGCAATTTACCTTTGTTGCCATTGTCTCTGGTGGCACCCTCATTTCCTCCAAGGATCTACTCTTCAGCATGTGAATTAAGGGAAATCCCTCTGCATTGGCTAAGATCTTTTTTCTATGTCATTAGTTGTGACTGCCAACAGGAAACCATCTTTACTGGAACAAAGGCAAGAACTAGACTGGAACTTTTTGGAAAATAACACAAGGATTATACATTGAGATGTGATCAAGAAAAACACGTTTTTCTCAAAATCATTATCTCTCAAACTCTAAAAATAAGCCATCCTCATCTTCAAAAATAACTTCTTACAGAACTACCCTCAACATCAATTGTTTTCTGGATACTGGTTTTATCCATGTCCCAGAACTTATTTGAAATTCATCAGCAGCTGCCAAGAGCATATTTCTGGTTGTATCAAATTGCACAACACCTAAGGAACGTTTTCTAAAACCAGAATATGCCTGCTTGATAGTTCCCTCACTTTCATTGCACTCAACCAGGTAGGAATTGCCATCTTTACTTGTTTTACAGGAGAAGAGCCTAATAAAAAATACAAATAATTAAAAAAAAAAAAAGACATTGTCTTGACATAGTACATATAGAAAATTGAAGAAAGTAAAACTCAGATCCACATGAAGGCACTTTATAAACTAAACACCATTCCAAGTTTAACATTTTACCTTGCTCCATCCACACTGCAAGCCATTGTAGTGCACCAGAGACCAGGAACATAATAGTCCACCCTAGATCCCGCGAGATCATACAACCAAGCTTTGGTCTTTCCATCAATAGCTGTAGAAAAAATAAACTACATACAAACAAAGAGTCATAATCCATCTATCTTTAGGGCAATTAAGTATTTCTCATATGGAAAAAAAATTCACACGAAGCCAAACATCAAACAAAATAGAATATGCAATGTAACTTCAAAACAACTAGAATTTAATACTACTCAACTGCAATGCACATAAAATTGCTCAGGTCTCAAGGAACAAAGTACCTGAATATTTTTTCTGGTGAGGATAAACAGAATGGACAGGTTCTTCATGACCTTGAAATGTGTACTGCTTTCAACCAGTTACTGCATCCCACACCTACAAGCGCACAATTTACTTTCATATACAGATTAAGTAAACGACAACTATGAAATGAGTTTTGACACATCTGATAAAAAGCAGATTACCTTGATAGTCTTTATCATCCCCACTTGTAACTATGCGTAGCTCGGAGGTAGGCTGTGAAAAAGCAATATCATTGACCCCACCAGCATGTGTGTCAATCTGTATAAATTATATCAAAGCTAATAAATTATACTTTCAATACAAACTTAATTTTACAGACTTACAAGCATGTACAGGTTGGTCTTTAAGCATGTAAGCAAACCTCTAGATGTTGTCTAAAATCGCCTGCCACAGTATAAGAGAATATATGTGAACTATAAGCTTGGAAAACACAACTCCTATAACACAGGCATGTCAGTGTCTGAATAGAGGGAATAGCACACCATTGTATTGGTGCACAACCAACCAAAAGGAGACCAGAGACGTGTAGATGGCATTATTACAAATCACTCACCTTGTTGTATAAAGGAGGAAATGATATCAAAACATCTTATTTAAAAGAGAGTATAGATTAATTTACCAAGGACTGCCCCATCTGGGCTCCAAATGCGATGATTCACTGACACAGCTGGATCTTTCACAAGAGCAGCCTATGAAAACATAAAAACACATGTATAAGAGTTTACACCTAAGGCCTGTGCTAATGATCAAATCCATTAAAGAACTGTAAAAAAATTTCAAGATCAATTCATAGATGTACAATTTCCAAAATTTAAATTACAGAACTAATTTAGGAAAAAAACATCTTTGGAATCAAATGGACCGAAATTTCCCAAACCTTAAAGGTCCTGTACGCTAATCTTTCTCGAGATGCCACTTCCCAAATTGCAATGTCACCAACCTTTGTTCCAACTGATCGATAAAGCCAGCAATCCAAATTTGAATCACTAGCCTGTGTGAACATACTTATAAAGATAAAAAGTACATCTTCCAAATTGACTTTAGGAATTTAATTGAATGAAGAATTGTGTATTGAATGGAATTTGAAATCACCTAGCAGAATTGTTTGCTGCAGAGGATGGAAATCCATACTCAGAACATTTGAACCCTGTTTGAGAGTTCTTACCACAGTCTTTGGCAGGTCATCTTGTGAGTACGTATTAAAGAGGATGAGTTGGGCCTGGGCCTTGGTACATCACCTACAATTAGAAGGTAAGCAATCTTAGTTTTGTAGAAGAGCAATGCGCTGTAGGATAACTAAAAAATCCTACTCAAAATTGATCTCATACAACAGTCGATGGACCTGGTAGAAAAGCCAATTAACTTAAAACAAACAAAAGTAAAAGAGAATTTATCATTAAGTTGTGACTCAATTAAAAGAAATGAACACATGGATTGCAGACAGAAAATTTCAATCCATCATATAATCAAATATCGATCTTAATTAATGCTCTGTATGTACCTTCTTGACTGACCACTCCGGATGTGCTTCATGAGGTGTTCAGAATCAGCAGATTGATATCTACAGTAGTACCATTTGATGGTGGAGTCCTATGTCGTTTTAGGAAAGCAGTTGAAGCCATTCACAGAAGAAAAGTCAAAATATGCTCTATTGGGAAAACTCGTGATAGAACATATATATATATATATATTAATATTATATTTATATATTATTATATATATATATATATAGTTATATATATTATATATTATATATATTTAATATATATTTCTGACAATTATGAACACAGGAGCCTACTAAATCATCCCACTTCAAAGGCCATTGGTACAGCAGAGTACGGAAAAGCAGGATTAGGATTTGTCATCCATCCCGAAAGACTACTGGAAGAAGCACCAGTAGGCTGGAAAGCCTGAAATAGAAGATGCAATATGCAATATTCTAGAAAGAAGATGCTGACAAAACATCATAAAATGGCTCAATAAAATATTGCCAAGAATTGTCAACTGATCAACCTTCTAATCATCAAATGATATAGGCCATATGTAGCCTCTCTCTATAAAGTCATGTAGCTCTCTTTCTAATTGTAAATTGGAATAGAGTAGATCAAATTGTGGCATCTTTCATGTTGGTATTTATACTATATTGTGCAATGAGAAGCCAAGTCCTTTTGTTAGGATGCAGCTCCTGTGAAGGCAATATTCCTGCATGTCATCAATTTGGATAAGTTGAGTTAAACGATGTAGTCAAGGAATAAATAGCATATATTGCAGGAGAAACAATTTCACTGTTGCATTTACTGTTCATTATTTAGCACTACAAATACTCAGCGACATTTCCATGACAACTTCTCTGTACCTACTACCTATCCCAGCATCTATTCATGGAAAAAAATCCTATGGCCAAAAAACTAAACAACAAACCAATGATGGTGAAAGCATGGAAGGACATCCCAAAATACATCTCATGAAAAATATGTATGGTCAGGAATCATGCTCTCTTTCAAAATAAAGCCCCCAGATAGCAACGGACCAGGACAAAGCTCTTCTAAATGAGAAAATACTATGGTACTTGCTTGTGGACAAATTTACAAACAAAAGATGACTAGCTCTTAGAAATCACAAGTCACAAGTGAGAAGATAAATGATTGGTTTTGCAAATTGTTTTGAAATAAGGCTATAAGTCACAAGTGAGAAGATAAATGATTGGTTTTGCAAAGTGTTTTGAAAGTAAGGCTATAAGTCACAAGTGAGAAGATAAATGATTGGTTTTACAAAGTATTTTGAAAATAAGGCTATTTAGGAAACTGTATTTATCACATTTAAGTCTACAGCTGCAAAGAAAAACGATTATTAACATGAAACTATGTACAAAGCAGCAAATGCTTATGGATAACGCTATATGCTACCAGTAATCTTTAGTCTTTTCTGTAAACACATTCTGATAAAGAGTTAGCTCCATAAAGAATTTGTAAGAGATGGACTTCACCCTATAGCTGTTTGCATTCTAAATAGCTTGAAGTATCCATGCACTTAAAGGTTGATATTTTTACACCAAAAGGCCTGGTAGATCTAAAATATTAGGTAAGATACCAGAGAGAGATGTTGTCTCACGGAATGCAATTATTGCAGGATATGCACAAAATGAAGACAGCGAAAATGCCCTGAAACTCTTTCGCCAAATGCTACTAGCTAGCATGAAACCAAACGAATTCACTTTTCCAGTGTTGTCAGTGGATGTGCCAGATTAGGAGCCTTATAAGAAGGCGAGGTTCATGACCATGTCATCAAACAGGATTCCGCTTAGATATATCTATATGGAATGCCTTTGTTACTTATGCAAACTGTGGGATGATAAATAATGCTCTCCAACTGTTTGACATCATGCTTAAAAGGGATGAATCCTGATAGAATGCAATAATTGGGGGATGCTCCCATCATGGGCTTGTCGAAGAGGCAAGAATTTCTTTAGCTAAATGCTAGGTGCTGGCTTCAATCCAACTGAAATAACCTTCACAGTTGTCCTCTAAGCATGTGCCATGCATGCTGCATGCAGGCGTAGAAAAGGGGAATAGGATACATGCCCACGTCATTAAAACATCATTAAAACTGGATTTGAAATGCCTCTTTTAGTGGGGAGTTTGCTTATTACAAAAAAATAAGTAAAAAATGCAGATTCTGATATCAAACAAGGGCTTTATGATGGTACGAAGGAAACTCACGGAATAGAACTCCTGAATTTGTATGCAAAGGTTTTCATACCAAACAAGGGCTTCTATAGAAGTAGAAAGGAAACTCACAGAATAGAACTAAGGAATCTAAATATCAAAATGAGCTCAAACGTGATTGCAGAGAGATGTCCACAATGAAGAAGAAAGATTGTAGAGCAAAGCATGCCTTAAAAACCATGAGACGCCAATGTTCTTTCTGCAACTCCATTCCCATCAAATTGTTGACAGCCTGTGCACAATGAATAAGCACAGACTTAGAAACATAAATATATGAAAGCAATTAAACTAACAATGAAAAAATAAACAAGTGGGATAGCTTAGCACAAACCTGGGTATCATGGATAAATATAACTTCTAAAATGTACAAAGCCTAGCAACCAAAATAGGAATCACAAATGCTTGCTACCACACAAAATTAAGGCAAACGCACAAATGCTTAGATTACCCAATATAGTTATATCAGCGCTGAAATTGAAGAGGTCGTACATTTAACATGGTTCAATTCGGTTATCAGGTTGCCCTTTAGTGCCACTTCAATGAATCCATAGATACAAAGGCAAAGTGAGTATGACCAATGGATGGGGCTAAAGATAGCAATGGTATATGGGGAGGGTGACCAATGATGGGGAAAGGTGAGGTAGGTAGTATCCCTTTCTTTGATCTCCTGCTCAACATGCATGCAGTGGAACATTGACAAGGAACGAGATACAAGGAAACCCTCCAAAGCGGTTAAAGTTTGGATGAAACATTGATTGCTACAAGAACAAATCCTAGTCCACACATGGCGAGATATAACAACAATTCATTTCTATTTTCAAAAATAATTGCAACAAATGACAATATTCATTTATATTTTGATATCTTTATAGGAACAGGAAGCACATTTAATGTTCCAAAAGTTTAACACCTGTGTATTTGTTAGTTTTAGAGAAGCTTTAGTGCTTACTAGCTTAGTCATCTCATGTTTCTGTAAGTCCCAAAACCTTCCAAAGGCTAATGTGCGAGCCCTTATGGAAAAATATAGAACATAGTGAATAAAGTCTTTACATTCCATAGTTTACCACTAGTGTGTTTTCTTTTCATCCTCAAGTTTCTCTTGACATGCTTTCTTCTCTTCTATGGTCATTGCTTTCCATTTAGTTCTCGAACTGGCTCCCATATCCTTGAAAATGGTACTTGGATTCTCATATTTCACCTATTGGTGATATAACATAATGAATTGGAGCAAATAATTAAAATTGTAAATTCTTAAAAAGCATGTGAAGCATTCATATAATAGAAATCAAAGTCTTTCTTATATGACAATATATGCAGAAGCAAATTAGAACGGCATCAAATATTATGTTTGGTTTACAATAAACTGAAGTAGTCTATGACATTGGGGATACGCATCTTTTCTATATGCATGTGATGATAAGATGGAGCATTGGAGTTCTTAAGGAATCTAAATTATTTTCAAGCCTAATATCGTAAGAAACACGATCAAGCATAAGGGCACCACTCTCAGGAAACTTTTGAGTTAATTCCCTTTAAAAGAAAAACAATGAGGCTATGAGCATTTGGTTTCCTTCAACATCGATCTTTGTTTGCTAGTAAGATGCACAGAGTGTAGAATTTTGTAGAATTTTTCCTACAAATCAGCTAGCTTTGATACCATGTATAACTTTTTCTACAAACCAGCTAGCTCCGATACCATGTAGAAATTTCCCACCTATAGATCACCTAGTAATGCAATGTACTAAAGCAAAACACTTGATCTACTTCTACAAACAATTTAGCGGAAGCTTAATCAACCATGAGCATCATCAATAAGAACACATAT
>APFE030544506.1:0-12647 GCA_000404065.3 Pinus taeda | reverse complement strand
CACTACAACAAATCAGGAAATTTGCGCCAGATTTAGCACCAAATTTTAGTACATTTTTTTCTCAATTGGGATGAGCAGCTTGGCGCTAAATATGGCTCTATTGTACAATTTTTAAAGCGTCCTTTTTTGCACCAAATTTTACATCTTTTTTACGCCAAATTTTCCATCATTTTTTGCATCATATTTTGCACCAGGATTTTCATTTGGTTTTATAGTAGGTTTTGCTTCTAGTTTTGTGCCATTTTTTACATAATTTTTTTCTACCTCTTTTTTGTCATTTTTTGCTTCTAGTTTTGTGTCATAATTTGCATCGAGTTTTACACCATCTTTGACATCTAATTTAGTGCCCTTTTTTACATCTAGTTTGTCCCAATTTTTGCACCTTGTCTTATGCCATATTTTTCTTCTAATTTTGTACTTATTTTCACATCTATTTTTGGGCCAGCTTTTCTGCCTTTTTTTACACCATTTTTTCCATCCAATTTTGCACCATATGTTGAATCTGATTTAGTGCCAAAATTTTCATGCATTTTCGCACCATTTTTTGCATCCGCTTTTGCATTTTATTTATCTCCCTATTTTGCACCATATTTTGCATCTAATTTTGCATCATTGGTTGCATCCAATTTAGCATAATTTTTAACGCCATTTCTTGCATCTAATTTTGCATCCTTTTGAGCATCTAAATTTGCATCCTATGTTGAACCATATTTTGCATCCACCTTTGCATCCCATTTTTTGTCTATTGTTATGTTCAATTTTGAGCCATTTTTTCATCCACTTTTGCATTTATTTTTGAAATAATTTTTGAATTATTTGTTGCACCTCATTTTACATCCAATGTTGCATATCAATTTGCACCCAAACTTGAGCCATGTTTACGCCCATTTTTGCACCATTTTTTCTTCTTTTGTGTCCAATTTTGCACCATTTTTTATGTCCAAATTTGCATCTTTTTTGGTATCTAATTTTGCATCCTTTTTGGCATCGAAATTTGCATCATTTTTTCTGCCACATTTGCATGTCATTTTGAACCTAGATTTTCAATTTGAATTTTCATATAGTTATGCATCATTTTTTACATCCTTGGTTTCACACCTTTTTAGTCCCATTTTGCATCTTGTTTTGTGTCTTTTATTACATCCCTTTTGCACCCAATTTTGCATCCTAATCTTACACCATTCTTTTCATCCTCATTTTGGTGTCCATTTTTGCATCCTTGTTTGCACGGAATTTGGTATCCTTTCATATGCTCTATATTGTTCCCTTCTTTGTGTCTATTGTTCCACCCTTTTTAAAATTTACTTTAAAACCCTTTTTGTTTCATTGTTTGCATCTTGTTTTAATGGCGAGTTTAACATCCAATTCTACTCCAAATTTTGCATCCACAGCTAAATCCACTTTTGACTTCTTGTTTACAGTTTTACTTTTATTTCCATTTATGACCCCCTCTATGGGTTCATTTTACTAATTTCATTTAGATAGTGAAATATGTTAAAGTTTCTAAATATCATTTCGCTATAGGATTTAATGCACGGAAAAATGGACATAAAACCCTCTCAGTTTATCCTAGAAACCTAGGATAGACCAAATAAGAGAAAGGTTGTTCGAAGGCTCAATATTCTTAATAGATCAAGATGTAGAGTATATATTAAGAGAAAGAGAAGGAATTCTTGTGAGTCCTCACATGCAGGTCTTCTTGGCATTTTTAGTATAGCTAGGAAGTCCTCCTAGATAGCTCAAAAAACTTGGTCCTACACATAAGAGAGAGAATAAAGAAACCTTCAGAACATAATATCTTGATAATCAAAACTATTAGAAACATATAAATATTATTTAATAAATAAATATAATCCAAAGTCCCATACATTCATTAGTTAAATAGAATAAGTAAAGAATGAATAGAAACATATGGAAGGAACAACAACTGATCTATATTAATAAAGGAGTTTGAGGAAAGCTACAACAATTAGATGTAGTTGCAACAACACCTCCCCCAACTCCTAGCTCCAAAACTCTCCCTCTCTCAGCAGTGTGACAATACAAGAATTCCCATCATTTTTTCAATGGCCAAGCCTCCAATATATAGGAAAGTGAAGGTTATGAAGATTTTCCAAATTCCTCATTAGTTCAATTTAAGCAAAATCTTTTGGGTGAATAATGTTTCCTCATATAAAAATGACCTTTTCCACTTTTTAGATGCTTTTGTGCTTAGGAAAAGTCTTCCCCATGCTTTATGGCTCTTTCCCGCTTTTGTATGCTTTTATTTTTTATGAAAAAACTAAAGATAAGGATAAAGAGATCACATTCCACCATATGAGTTTCTGAAAGTGAACAAGAGTGTCAAATTCAAATTCAAGTTTGCTTATGTTTATTTATTTTTTAATATATATTTAGTTTTGGTATTTTTTTTTGTTTTCCAAAAAAGTATATTTAGTTTTTGGTAATCTTTTTCTACAAGAAAAATTATATTTTGTTTTTATAAAAATAGATTTTAACATTCCATTCATGCTAAATTTCTGATTTTATGATAGGATTTTAAATTATATATAAAAAAGTAACTTAATGACATGTGTTGTGTCACTGAGATGGGTATTATACATCTCTTCCTTGCTAAGTTATAGAATGTTCTTGGGTTTTCTTAATGCAATAAAACTAATTATGCTCTTCATTTTATCTTGAAATGTTCTTGAACCGAATAAAACAATAAAGTTAAAATAGGCTTTCCTTTGTCCTTTGTAGATATTTGTCCCTATTAATCTTGGTCTTAATAGATTAATTGTCTTATGGTGATATTGAGTCGTCACTTCCATTAGTAGCATGCTTTATAGTTTTCTGTTAGTGACATTTTTTAGGCTTCATAATATGTTATTTAATTTATCAAAATGTGTTATTGCCCATATTATTGTTAAATATTAATATTAAATATGTCGTTTTTTGAGCATGTTTTAGCAAAACGTTCCCGAAAGGTTTATAGATTGTATTTTATAATGCAATGATTCATTGCTTGATGAAATTGTTTTCGATATTTTTTTTAATGATTCATTGAATGATGAAATTGTTATGGATATTTCTTTTAGTATATTAAATTGTATGTGATAAAGTCAAAATTCACATCTTTTTTAGATTTTCATTGGCCAATTTCACTTAAGATCATCAAGTTCACCATTCAGTCCCAGGTTAAGGAAATATAGGAGTCATGAAGTGGAATTGTCCAAGCACTTAAATCTTGAGACTTGTGTTTTTTAGTCACATTATACTTCCTTTCTGTGTAAATTCTTGATGAAAATAGTCTCATGGAACATGAGGGCCCTCAATAATAAAGGAAAACAAAGACTCCTACAAGAAAAATGGTACACAAAGAACCCATCAATAATGTTGATATGAGAAACAAAAATAAAGTGAGGTTCTACCTCATATAATTAGCAAATGGGGGAGGAATTTCCAAGTAGTAGTGATTGATGCTTATAGATACTTGGGTGGAATGGTAATGATTTGAAATGATCAAGACATCAAGGTTACCAATATGTTTACCTCTTTTCGCATTATGACAATACAATTTTAGTTAATTGACATCGAGGACTACTACCATGTATCCAATGTCTATGAATCCAATATAACGAATGGAAAACCTATATTTCTCAATTCTATTTCTAGCACAAGTAATTTATACTCCCCATATCCATGGATTATTAAGAGTTACTTCAATATTATCAATTGTCTCAAGGAAAACAAAAAGGATGAATCACAATGTTTAACAATATATTTTCTAAGCTATACCATTAAAGCTATAAAGTAGTCTCCATTAGAGTTGTCAAGCAATGAGTCTCCAACCCACACATGTGGATCAATGAGATGTAATACATGTGTGTGTAGTGACTAACTTAATACACTATTCTAATAACTCCACAAACTTATGTATTTCACTCTCTCACATAAATTGACAATAGTGTGGCATATGTAAACCAAGAGAAGACATGAAACCCTTAGGCAAAAAACATTCCCGAGATCCTCAATTAGGTGGTTAAATAATGAAGTGAAAATGCAAAGGGAAAGGAGGACTTCATGATTTAACCATCACAAACATCTGATCAAGTGTAACTAGGAGTGTATATATTCATATATTTTCCAAAGAGGGAGTGAATACATGAGTTACCTTTCATTGGTCCTTATTTTTCTTTCTTTTTCTTTTTCTTATATATAGGACTTAGGGAATAAGGTTTTCATAAGTTTGGCACAACTCATAGATATAAAAATTTCATGAATTTTCACTTCAACATTAGAGTTTATTCTTAGATAAATCAATATAGTGTATCTTTATTGATTTTGGCTTTCACTTTTTGATTTTGTTTCATCACGAATGAAAAAGGGTGAAATATTTTGCCACAAATCTATGGATGCTTAATCATAAAGGCATCATGTGATGAAAACAAATTAATGATGTTATTCTTTATGAGAATGATGGGTATTCTTGAGAAAATCTTATGCTTGTACTGGATGTCTCCTCTCTTGTTGAGAGGGAGTGAAGGTAGACACCATATTATCCACGTGTCATGTACTATGGCCAGGACTAACAGTCGTAAGCCTAATAAAGACACCAGTAGGGAGAATTGTGGATTGGATAAACATCTGGGACCAATATTCTTTTAGAATTTGGACTTTGACTAGGACTAACTGCCATAAGTCAAGTACATTAATCCAAGGTAAGAATAGTCATAAGGATTGACATTTCCTGGTGTCAAATATTGTGATAGTGGATTAGGAAATGATCATGTGAGGACATACCTTGTGAAAATCCTGGTGGGACAAGTTCCTAGAGAGGCAGTGGTGTCCAAATTTATGCCTCCCAACATTGTGCTCTGATCTAATGGAGAGATAAACTTGTTAGTCAAGGCCTTGCTATTTTGACAATGTTGGCTATGATGATGTAAATCATCATTGATGCTTATCAATCTAGATCCCTTATTATATGAATATTTCAAATTGAGAGTACTTTTTTGTCTCATTATGAGTACCTCCCTAGTTTAGAGGGATGGTCATCATCTTCATTATCACCATCATCACCACCATCACCGTCATCATTATTGTCATCATATCATTATCGTCATAATCACCATTCATGTCATCATCATCATCATCATCATCATCATCATCATCATCATCATTATAGACATTGTCGTCAATTATTCATAATTATAGGTATCGTAAGAAATATCATCAACCGAAAAAATGTTATGAGTGCTCAAAAAGGGTTTTTACTATGCATGATATATGCAAGAGAAATAACAACTTTATTTGTGATATATGATCGATGATCATCATCATCACTACCATTATCATCGTCATTATAATTGTTATCATCCCGGTCATCATAACTAATATAATTTTTATCATAATTGTTGTCATCTTCATCATGAACATCATAATCATCATTCATGTCATTATTGTTGTTGATGATGACCAAGATTAAAATAATGATAATGATGATCAGATTATGATGACTTGGAATACAACGCCAAAGATAATTATTATGATTATGACCATGACAACATTTAAAAATTGGGAAGAATGGCCAAGGTCATTCGCATCGTCATCATCATTGTCATTGTAACCCCCATCATCTTTATCATCATTGTAATTATCATAATAATCATAATTCATGGCATTGTCATCATCTTCATTATCATCATCATTATAATTATTGACATTGTCATCATTTGTTGATAATTTTCTTCAATGTTATAAGAAATATCATCAATGCAAAAAATATGATGTGTGTTGGAAGAAAAAGTGAACAAAACAAATGCGGGTAAAAATAAACGTAAAATTGGATGAAGAGTGGACACAACATAAGTAGATGCAAAAAAAGATAGAAAAATTGACACAATTAGATGAAAAAGTAGATGCAATATTTGATGCAAACCTGAACACAAAATAGGATTCAAACATGGATGAAAAAGTGGAAGAAAACATGGGAACAATAGTAGGCATAAAACTTAGCATGAATTGTGGTGAAACAAATCTGAATACAACAATGAATGTACAAAGAAAAAAGATACAAACCTGAATGCAAAAATGAGGAAAACTTGGATGCAAAGACGGATGTAAACATGGGTGCAATATTGGACACAAAATTAGTTGAAAAAATGGACGAATCAAAAGTGGATGTAAAAGTAGATTCAAAATGGAATGCAATAAACATAAACAATATTTGATGCAAACTTGGACACGAAAGAGGATGCAAATGTGGATGCAATAGTGGAAGAAAATGTGGGTTGCAACGATAGGCATACGATATGGCACAAATCATAGGACAAAAAAAGTGGATGAGAAAGTGGATGTAATAATAGACACAAAAAAAGATGCAAACCTAGATGCAAGACAAGATGTTATAAGGGATGTAAAAGTGGATGCAAGCACGGGTGCAACACGAGAAACAAAATTGGATGCAAAATATGGATTCAATTGGAGTGCATGCAAAAGAAGATACAAAATGAGACGCAAAGCCCAACACAAAAGTGGATGCAAAAATAGATGCAATATTTTATGCAAAAGAGGATGTGAAGATGGATGCAAGATTGGAAGCAAACACGGGTTAACAGTAAGTACAAAACATGGCGCAAATTGTGTCACAACAAAAGCGGATGTAATGATAGATGCAAAAAAAGAAGCAAATGAAGATGCAAAATAAGATGCAAAAAGGGATGTAAAAGTGGGCATAAACATGGGTGCAACAATGGATGTAAAATAGGATGCAAAAGTTGATGCAACAAAATTCGATGCAAAATTAGATGCAATATCAGGCACAAAACCTGATGAAAATCTTGATGCAAAAGTGGATATAAAAAGGGATGAAAAAATAGATGTAAAATTCGATGAAAACCTAGATGTATATGAGGATTCAATCGTGGATGAAAATTTAGAAACAAAAAAGGGTGCAAAGGGAGGTGTTAAACTAGGTGCAAATTATGGCACAAGAAAAATGGATGCAATAGTGGTACAATAACAGATGAAAAAGAGGATGTAAATATGGATGCAAAACAAGATGTAGAAGTCAATGCAACAAAAGTAGATGAAAAATTAGATGCAAAACTAGACAAAAACCTCGATGCAAAACTTGGCACAAAGGGGATGCAAAAAATATGCAAAAACGGATGCAAAAAATGATTTAAAAATGATGCAAAAGTTGATGCAAGTGTCGGCGCAAAACGTGGATGAAATAGAGGATGCAAGAGTTGGTGGAACAAAATTAGGTGCCACACTTGATGCAAAACATGGTGCAAAGGATGGTACAAAACTTGGCATAAAACCTGGCATAAAACTTGGTGTAAAAAATCTGGTGCAAAACCTATTACAATACCTGGTGCTAACCTTGATGTAAGACTTGGTGCAAAACTCAGTGCAAACTTTGCATCAAGTTTTGCACCATATTTGATAAATGGACACAAATAGCACAAAAAATGGGCTCTAGATGCAAAAAAGGAAGCAAAAAGGGATGCTAATCACAGGTTTTTGCTATAGTGAACTAAGTGTTTGGGGTGTTCTCTTCCTAATGTATATTTCTATCCCTTTTGTGTGTCAAGTTCTGAAAGATTCCCTATAGGTTTTGTCTGCATGTCCTCTTCTTCCAGTGGGTCGGTACGCTACCACGCCTTTCCTTTCCCGTCCATCCCTCTATATCCATTTTCTGCAAGGGAGTCCATGAATCAGGGTAGTTGTTCCGTAAGGAACCCTAGTCTCTATAATAGCCATTGTATATTATTTGGGGATGAGTGAACGGGAGATCGGGTCGAAACAACTTGTGTGGATTCGGGTCCCATGATGGAGCCCCACGACCTCCAAATTCCTTCCAGTCTGACTGTGCCTTCTCGTGAGGATCCATAGTGTTGGCCTGGGGAGAATCAAGGCCTGCAATTGCAGAGATCGTGATATGCTGGAAACGTTGATATATATATATATATATATATATATATATATATATATATATATATATATATATATATAGTTGAAATCTGGATATTTATCTATACTACTACAACATAGACACATAGAAACACACATTCATGTCGTATGTCAACTCCAATATAAATAAGGAAAAAATTACACATCTCCATCATTCTGAGATAGGCACCGTTAAAATTTTTGAATCATTCTTTATAATTTTTTCAATTCTTTTATATACAAAACACTTACTTTCCAATCTTCGCTTTTTGTTAATGTATTTTAAATTATGATTCATATCAAATATTGAAGGAATTGTACATCTCCATGATGTCATTGAATTAGAAAGCATAATAATTAAATGAAAAATATCCTTCACTTTATTCATTTATTGTTTACACTAAATTTCTTCTTACCATCGATATTTTCTAAATGTCTGGTATGGAATTTTATTAAGTATGAAAGAAATTTAACATCTCCTTGATATTACTGAGTGGAAAAAGAAGTTTAACAAAGGAAAAAATATTTTAAATTCAATTTTTTTCTCTTTATAAATGTTAAGTTGATATAAAATTCCCCCTAATTTGGGTGGCAATTGATGGTTGTCTTGAATGCATTTGTGGAAAAGAACCCTCAATTCTTTCTCTATCTCCTATGTCATTTCTATTTTCATCCATTAGGTCAGTTGGAATGGGCTCTCCTTCTTCTTCTCCCCCTGTAGACTCTTCAAGAATATCTGGTTGTTCGCCTAAGGGGTCCTCCAATACACAACTACCGAAGAAGAGGGAAGGTTGGATGTTTGAAGTGGTGGGGGTATTTGGTAAAAATATCCCTAAGTTATCCCTATTCCTACGAGGAACGAAAGAAGTTTTTTTCTTAGTTTTATGTTTTTTTTTCAAGCTTTGAGACTAACTATAGAATTGAAATCACAAACTGAATGGAAACTAATAGCTTGAATGAAATCTCACTTACAGAATGGAAAAGAAAGAAAATTGAGTTACAATTACTTGTTCATAAATGAAGCTAGTAGTATAATGTCATAGATAAGAAATGGAAGAAATAAAGCATAAATCACATCTTACTAAGATACCTCCCCGGAAACAACGCCAAAAGGGGACGAGCACCAGTATTGCAACAAGAATGTTGCAACTCCTAGGGTTACCAACTTTACTTTATCAACCTAGGGTTCATATAAACTTGGAAGTGATAGTGTTGTATACACAAGCAGATGTTATGGGTCTGCTCTTTGTCACTGCTAAGCTGGCGTAAGACCATTATGGTTTCTGAAACCAACCTTCTATTGATTCAGAAGAAGTTTGATTAGCAATGAGGAAAATGGATATTTACTCTAACTAAAATCTTCTCTACTGTACAAAGGAAAAACTAATATCAAATGCTTAAACACACCATTCATCTAACTACTTCTAAGAGGATTTTCTTCAAAAGATGGCTAAGTTGACATGTGTGTAATCCTATTGCCCTAGGCATGCAATCTGAAATAACCGAATATTCTACTACTGCACATGTAAATGAGCACAATAACTTTTCTTCCTTTCTGTCCTTTTTATGTGAAAATGTGAATGCTAAATCCTCTTGGTGATGTGGCGAGTGGATTAGGGATGATGGTGAATGGTCAGATGGCTTGGGAGGCAAGTAGGGGTCTTCTCCTATATTCCTTGGTGCTCTTTCCACAATTCGGCCTCAAAACAGGCCACTATAGGTCATCCTAGAGGATGTCCTAATTCCTCCTACATGATGTCCTAATGCCTCCTACAGGATGTCCTAATGCTGCTATTGATCCCCTGTATTCCTACAGGATCCGACTAAGAGAAAGAGGAGGGATTTGGAAGGTGGTGTAGGTCTTACGGAAGGTGAATAATGAGAGAAATGAGGCAAGGGAGTGGCTAGGACACATTCTAAGCTCAAAACAGAGTTTGTCAGATGGTTGGATTTGCTTAGTTAAACTTGGAGAAGTGTTCTTATGTAATGATGAATTTGGTGAGGAATTAGTGGAAAAAGTGATAATCATGGATGGATGAGGTTAGGATGAGATCACTAGTCATGATATCTATCTACATTTCTGAAACTCCTACGCTACATCAATCATTGGCATTTATCCATGAATCATATCAAACAAGAAAGATTTTTAGTCAGCTAAGAAAACAAGAAGTGATTCCACAAGACAAAAATTAGCAGCCATAAAATTCATATAAAATAGTAAGCAAGATTGAGGGTAAAAAAATTCAAATAAAGTAATGCAAAATGTGACAAAATAAAGTAGTATAGAGTGTTGTAAATGATATTCAAACTCAGTTTGTCATTTTTTAATCACTAAAGGCTCCAACTATTTGTAATTTTAACAAAACATCCGAAATGTAACTCCAACAAGGAGCAACCTATGATTTAGAATGGAAATCTATGATGAGGTGACATGTGAAACACATGAATCTAAACACCTTTTTAAAGCTATGGTTATAACCCAGACTCGAAATTTACCCTTCATATTTTTGTTTTTTATCAAATAGATTCTATTAGTTGTTTGAAATGTAGCAACAATTTTTTTGAGGTATTCTACTCCCCCAACCTCATTCCAACCAGATTTATTAACTAGGAGAAATATACAAAAGGTGATACCAAAGTGCTAAAATTTACATTGTATCCTTAGAATAAATGCACAAAGCATCCAAAACACACATAGAATACATATGAAAAGAACTTTTGTCAAAGATTATGAGGGGGTGACAGCTCCTATCCAGAATCATAAATGTTTGGGGCTCTAGGGGCCCCATAAACATGAATCTCTAGGTGCTTAATCTGACCCTCAATATGATCTAATCACTTATTAGTCAATATTTGGCTCATTAGAGTGAATTCGTCTTGTCCATAATTTCTTGTTTATTATGTTTTTAGTCAATCATGAATTTTATCACCTCATTCGAGTCATCATATCTCTATTTCCGTAGCTCCACCAGCAGTGCGATAAGACTGTGCAACTTCCTATATAAACATTCAAAAGATGGTGGTGCTTCCACATGGCTAGGTGATGAAACATATTCATGAGCTTATTCACCCTCATGAATAGCCTCAACACCCCCATCACCATCCAATTCTCCTACGCACCTGCAATGGCCAACCAAGACTTCATGAGGTCACCCACCTTGCACGACATGCCTCCTTCATCTAAGAATTCCACTATATAGTCCAAAACTCAAAGACCAATTTAATTGAACCACCCAAATGTTGTAGCTTGGTAATCAAATCCTGCTTCAAAACTCAAGAAGATAAAAATTGTCAAAAATTACATATTCTTTCACAATTATCACTAAAGAAGCACCCCCATGATTACAATACTTCCTCTTGAATAGAGTACCCCAAGAAATCAAGGACAAAGGTAGTGAGCCCAAGACCTCAAACTACATCTCTCAACCGTAAAACAATTTGGCGATAGATACATGCAATAAATACCACTAAAGACAATAGGAACCATGACAAATTATTGAAAGCATAAAGATGAGGGAACCGAATAGGAACAAAGGACCACCACATCCAAAATTTCATTTACAAAGGAACTCCTAGGGCCTAGATGTACGGCCATATTTCTTACTAAACAAGGAAGAGAATAAAACCACCCTATTTAACTCTTGTAGCAAGAAAATTTAGTAGTTCTCTTGTCCTCACCATGTCTCAAAATCCAAACGATAGTTCACCTCCCTTAAGCTCACTGAGGTGTCAAACCATGCAATTTAGCACACCATAGTGACCAAATCACAAGCCCCTCTAGCTTGCATTGTCCTTTCTTTCTAAAGAAACCACTTGAATGAGCATGCCTAGGTTAGCGGTCTATGCATAGTCAACATTCCCCTGCCACCTTCCAAAACTCCGATATCTAGAAAAATCAACTTCTAAAAAAACAATCATTCAGGCAATAATCTCATTCACATGTGTGTAGAATATTTTGGGTGTCCTATTCAACTTGCCTATGGCCCTTGCCCCCATCAATACCCCATGTTTGGCCACACTCATCAAGGTAAACTTTGACCTTCATGTTATCCTAATTTTATAATATATGTAAAAATTAAGTATATTAACATGTGATTATATATATATATATATATATATATAGTATAATATATATATAACTCCAAACTAAATGAAAAAAGAATTGGATATCTCTTTCATTTTGAGTTACGCACCATTAAAATGTTTTAATCATAATTTTCTTTTCATTTACCAATATCTATATATAGTTGAAATTTGGATATTTATCTATACTACTACAACATAGACACACAGACACACACATTCGTGCCATATGTCAACTCCAAGATAAATAAGGAAAAAATTACACCTCCTTCATATTGAGATAGACACCGTTAAAATTTTTGAATCATTCATTATAATATTTTAAATGCTTTTATATACAAAATGCATACTTGGCAATCTTCCCTTTTCGTTAATGTATTTTAAATTCTAATTGATATCAAATATTTAAGGAATTATACATCTCCATGATTTCATTGAATTAGAAAGCACAAATTAATTAAATGAAAAATATCCTTCACTTTATTTATTTATTGTTTACAATAAATTTCTTCTTGCCATGAATATTTTCTAAATGTCTGCTATGAAATTTTATTAAGTATTAAAGAAATTTAACATCTCCTTGATATTACTAAGTAGAAAAAAAAAATTAACAAAGGAAAAAA
>APFE030544480.1:0-10432 GCA_000404065.3 Pinus taeda | reverse complement strand
ATGATCATTTCAGTGTCAACATCATCATCCAAGTTTGAAGCTTGTATAAAAATATCACTGACCACTCAAAATATGAAAAGGAGGCAGGGGCGCTGCATTTCTCACAAATCGGTGGTCAAATCTCTTTCACAAGTGAAAACTTAAGCTTATTTCAATACCCTGGTTTTGAATTGTTACCCAATTACATGCATGAGCTAAGAAAATGACATAAAAACCTACAAGACACCATTTTCATTATCGGTGTGCTTTTTCTTATTTCGTCGTGTTTTCTCCTAATCGTTGTGCTTCCACACAATGCTCCATCTTTTGCACTTGCCTTTGTCGAACTATAAAAATTTTATTTACAGCCTCCAATATAAATATACTCAATCCATTACACTGAATTAAAGCTCCTTTTCATAAATTTGTGTGTTTAAGAAGTGTTTGAAAGCCCATTTTCTCATGCGTTGTGCTTATGGTGTTGCGCCTATATAGATATAAAAACATTTTAAAATGTTTTTTCTTATGGAAAGAAATAAGGCTTTTTGAAATCATCAAAAGAGGGAAAAAAAAAAAGCAACCTTCATTGAAATAGTTGCAAGTTTATACATTTAGGTACATCATTATATAATGTTCCAAAAATTTGGTATTTCACGGTAAAGAACACTAGCATATAAACATATATATCCCAAAAGAAATTCATAGTTTTTGCAAAAAAGAAAGAAAGAAAGAAAGAAAGATCAAATAGTAGTAAACGAAACAAATATGTCAATTATTTCCAAAGGTCAAGAATATATTTTTGGACCTACTCAACATTTTTTTTTAACCTTGCATGTGCTTTGGTCCAAATCTAGTTGTCTCTAGACATGCTCAAGAGATATCAAAGAAAGATATCGTAGATTACAATTTTTTTAAGGAAGAAATAAGTAATTTTTTTAAGAAAAAACGAGTAATTTTAGAATTGAATTATTGTTATCATCCACATGATTAAATTCATTGGGTCCCATAGATATGCAATTTTTGAAATCTTTATTCTTTTACCAATTCAAAAATTAGTTTTTAAAAAAAAAACTTTGCAAAATTGTTTAAAGTTGAACCAATATTAGCACACATGCTAAAAAATGTTAGAATTCATATCTAAAATCCCACTGACTCCTCTCACACGACTAGAACCTTGACCTGCACCATCAAGAAAATCCCAAGGGAAGTATGTTTGAATGAAGGCTTCATGAATGAGGGAGTGATTATTTTCCCTCGACATTTGTTTGATATCTCTTAGTGTGGATAAAAGTTGTCTGACAAGTGCTTTGATTGCCTTATGTTTTGGAATTTTGTAATGTGCAAATAGGTTTTGAGATTTTCTTCCACATATTTTGTTTAAGGATAAGTTGTTCATAAGTGCTTTTATTCGTTTTGTTTTGGAATTTTGTAATTTGCAAATAGTTTTTGAGATTTTTTTCCACATATTTTGTGTTTAAAGATAAATGTTGTTTTTTCTATTTGGCTTATTTTTTTATTATACTTTTTTAGAAAAACACAATAAATGAATAAATGAGAGATTGATTTAAATTCAACTTTCTTGTGTTTTAGAATTTTGTAATTTGCTAACAACCTTTGAGATTTTCTTCCACATATTTTGTTTCTAAGGATAAGTGTTGTTGTTCCATTTAACTTATTTCCTTCCATATTTTTTTGGACAACGAACAATAAAAGAATAAATGGGAGCACATAAATAAAATATATTTAGGAGGGTGGTTTAGTCTCCATATTTTGTTCCTCCATCCGGGGGGAGCCATGGTATCAATACTAACATGTTAATGGGGTGTCATAAATACACTTTAGTGCCACGTATTTGGACTATGAATTTTAAAGTGATTATAATAATTAAATTTGTAGTTTTGGTGAATTGTTTTGATAGATTAATTTTCTCTTTTAAATAAGTTATATTCCATATGAATACCATGGGCCAATACCATAGATTTTCAATACCATGGGTCAATACCATGGCTTTTCAATACCATGGGCATTTTTATTTTTATTTGATTTTTATAGGATTATTTTTTTATTCCTTTCTTTTATTTTGACAAAGTAAATTATTTACATTACATGAAATTTTTTCTTTAATTTTTATTTTTATGTAATTTGATTTAGTCAAAATACCAAACATTTTGTTACAACATCTCTACTATATTCGGCTTGAAAGTGCCTCTTGACAATATAAATTAAATTTAACCCTAAAATTCTATATATAACTTATAATTTATAATAAACCAGGGGTTTTGACAACCCCTAGTTTTTCCCATGGTATTCTTGAGCCATGGATTTGTCCATGGTATCCTTCTCTAATATAGCCTATTTAAAGATGTAAAATTGCAATGAATTTTTATTGTTATTAGTTTTTGGATTAGTCATATGTTTTGGAATAATAAAATTTTCTGTGTGGTTCAGGGACACTTGAGATTGGTGATTGCTACATAAATGATGGAGCTTTCCTTGGTTCAGGGACACTGGAGATTGGATGGATCTTGCCTTCGTTCAAGGACACTAGAGATTGGATGGAGCTTGCCTTGGTTCAGGGACGCTAGAGATTGGTGATGAGCTTGCATTGGTTCAAGGACACTGGAGATTGGATGGAGCTTGCCTTGGTTTAGGGACACTGGAGATTGGTGATTGCTACGTCAATGATGGATTTTCCCATGGCATCCTTCTCTAATGTAGCCTATTTAAAGACATAAAATTCCAATTAATTTTTATTGTTATTAGTTTTTGGATTAGATCTGAATTTGAATTTAAATGGGTGGTCTATTTGATAATTATTGAAAATTTTTCACCGTCAAATTTGATGTGTGTGTTATAATAAGTAAAATGACAAAATGACTTCCAATTTTAAAGTTAAATCATCAAAATCTCTAATACCTTAAGTGCAAGTAAAGATAGCCTACAGTAAAATATTATGAATATTATAATACCTCATTCAACTATATGCACAAATTATAGTACATTACATTAACTTTATGTCAATAGATTGGTGAGAATTTTAACACTCTATTTATGCTCCTATTTATCAAGAAACCAAACTCCTATGAATGGAAGATGGTTGCTATACATTTGTAATTAGTATTATTTTTCCCTTTTTGTTATCTGATTCTTATTCTGAACTGTTGGGGTTCACAAGCTTGTTTAGTTATCATCAACAAATATTGGGTTTCCATTAGATCTCGAATATGCACGGAAATAGTAAGTTCACAGCTCCATCATTCTACGCATCCTTGCCTCCTTGCGTAGGAA
This sequence comes from Pinus taeda, assembly GCA_000404065.3. Lineage (NCBI taxonomy): Eukaryota > Viridiplantae > Streptophyta > Pinopsida > Pinales > Pinaceae > Pinus > Pinus taeda. The sequence continues at coordinate 7,165 of APFE030544480.1, read as the reverse complement.
TGGGCTAGTGAAGAAATCTTATGAGATTATGAGCTCTAAAGTGGGACTTCTAATTTTCTCCTCAATAGGGAAGTTATAAGAATTCACCAATCCCATGTGTGTTCGATGAGTATCTTCCCTAACTATTAGATTTATATTCTGCATAATTCTTTGGAATGTTTGACTTCCCTTTTATTCGCTAGACTATTAATGTGTATTTCCCTAGAATGAATGTTTGATTTCACAGTTCCACATAAATGATTTATTGTTCTTTCACTCGAGAAAAAACTTTGGGCATAACTGTCTATGTTGACTGGTTAAAGAAAGGTGTTAGCTTTTATTATGGACTTGTAAAGCTTTAGGTTGATATGATTCATTGTTCTTTAACATTGGACTAGAGAGGAAATCTTGGGCATAACTGTCTACTATTCATTGGTTAAAGGTCAAAAGGTATTAGCTTTTATTTTGGACTTGTAAAGCTTTAGATTGATGATACTTCAGAACTGAAATAAACATTTGGCAATTGATAATTATGTACTCATTGGGTTAAGTTCCAACGGTTTTCGAAAAAGGATTACCTTACCCTAAAACTCGAGGCTTTCCTTACAATAAAACTCAAATAGACTTGTATTGAAGTTTCAAAGCAATAGAAATTGATAACTCCTTTGTATCCATTTATTTGATTTTTCCAATGTGTGTGCAAGGGGATATTCAATGCACTAAACATTTGTGAAAAGAAGGTATTTCTCTTTATTGAGGAGAGGTTGTAATTTTTTTTGTTGGTAGAGGTTGTAGTTTTTAGTTGGCATCTTGCACTTTATGAAACAGTTTGGAAAGTGGTTGTTTAATTAGGGAGGTTGACATTTCTAAATTCTAACATAAAGTTCTCAGTGTTAGGGTCCCACCCTAACCCCCTTATTCATTTCATGGGATCACGTCATAGTCAAGAGTCAATAAAGCCCATATTAATATTTGTAAGTGGTTAACCCACAATTAATGAAGGGACCACAGTTAGTTGCAAATGGGCGGTAGTATCAAATAAAGGGTAAATGGGCGGTAGTATTAGATAGATGGTATTAATAAAATCCACGGTATTGGCCCATGGTATTGCATGTATGAGTCATATATAAAGGATAGAGACTCCCTGGGAGGAGTATCGTGTCTTTTTTTGTAATCGAGCTCTGCTCTATTGGAGGTTGCCCCCTTGAAGAGGCCTTTGAACATTTCTCTCTGAGTAATAAAACCATTGCTATTCTGTGTTCTGGGTATATTTGCTTCGCATCTGGGTATTTTTTTCTAGCATATTCTCTGTTCGGTATTGCTTTGCAGGTTAAGAAGAATAACACTCAGACTTGATACCTTACACCTGATCATGAAATGGTACAAGTGGCGTTTCAACTGAGCTGATATGCATATACCAAGTCATATCCCTTGGTATAGGTGAGTCACCAGATCTACTTTGTAAGGATGGTGTCATAAAGTTCTCACAATTGATGCCTTGCACCTGATCATAGAAATGGTACAAGTGGTGTTTCAACTGAGCTGATTTGCATATACCCTGGTATTGGTGACTCAACAGATCTACTTTGTAAGGGTGAATCAGATTGAAAGATCTGACGGACCCCATTCAAAAATCTTGCACTAGCTTCCACATTGGAATTTCTGCCCTGAGCGTCACCTGAGCTTGCTGAACGTCCTGGCAAGTGTGTGCATTTATATGTCTTCTCACTCTCATATGTCTTCTTACTCTTACATGTCTTCCTACTCTTTTTGGGATGAGACTTTTTGGGAGGTGCCTCATCAGGAAAATTGAGCCTGGCTTTCTTCCCTCTGCGCCTCTTGGCTTCTGCATCTTATAAAGCAGCTTCTAACTGTGTGTCATAGGTACCAACGCAAACATTCACGCCTTTGATGGGATCCCTGACTTCTACAGCCCATTTTTCTTTGCGTCGTTTTATACATTATACCTTTGTATAGGGTCTTCAGCTGCTTCTTGCTATCTGTCCCGTCTGTTCCTTTGAAGGAGGTCTTGCTACAAATTCCCCAATCAAAGGAGCAGACGAGACAGATAACAAGAAGCAGCGGAAGACCCTATACAAAGGTATAATGTATAAAACGACGCAAAGGAAAATGGGCTGTAGAAGTCAGGGATCCCATCGAAGGCGTCAATGTTTGGGTTGGTAACTATGATACACAGTTAGAAGCTGCTTTAGCATATGATGCAGAAGCCAAGAGGCGCAGAGGGAAGAAAGCCAGGCTCAATTTTCCTGATAAGGCACCTCCCAAAAAGCCTCATTCCATAAATTTGTTTGATGCTACATCACGCTGACATAGTCAAAATTCTGCAAACAAACGTGAGCCATAAAAGTCAAAATTCATAAACTTTATGGCTTTTCATGCTCAGCCAGGGAACACTAAGAACTACGCACAGTCGGCATAAATACCTGTTTTGAACTTTGTTTTGGAGTTGTGATATATGGTGCTCTTTTGGAACTTTGTAGTGTTAAAATACAAAATTTATCTGATAAGTTTTGCTTTCATTCACAGGCAAAGAAAATGTTATGATTACTTGTTTTTGAAATTTGAAGTAACAGAAAAACACGGGTAGAATGATTTATTTTTGCATCACAATTTTAACAATCTTCTTTTTATCTAGTTGCGTTTAGAGTAGTTGTCTAATTCAGTATGGATTTCTAATTCAGTATAGAAGAGATGTGGTAATACAAACATAAATATTTGTTTTTGAGTTACAGATTTTGATAACTTTGTTGGCTGTTTTTGGGTCGCAGATTTTGATAACCCAAAGCAATAATATTTGTCCTGATAAAACTTAAATAAGTATGAGAAAATCTATTACATTCTAAATAAGTATGAGAAAAACTTAAATAAGTATGAGAAAATCTATTACATTCTAAATAAGTATGAGAAAATCTATTATAGAATGTAAGTGTACCAATCTGATTAATAAAGTACTTCTTTGGATAATCATTTTTTAAATCTAGATCAGGTTAATATAGTACTTCATTGTATAAGGATAACAATTTTTGATGTGAAATATGTAGAATAATTTTTCATGTGAAACTGTTTATTATTTCAAAACAAGAGAAGCTGCAGGGCAGCTAGTCCCTGCCCAGGGCTTGAAGATCAATAGCTGGAATGGGTTGCAGATTGCCAAACCTGGTTATGTTAATGAAAATTTCAATTAGAGAATACAGCTGAACTTTTAAAGTCAATTTTGGTAAATAGTAAATGCAAGGGCTTACTGATTAGTAGTGCTTCCAATAATAAATTCGAATTTACTAAATATAGAGACAGTAACTTTTCGGTTATCGTAGGTCGTGTTAAAGTAATTAAACTAGAACAGTCCACCACAATGGCTCTTGAATTTTTAGTATTAACAGTTAGGTACATTAAAATAGATGTCGGTAGTATTACTCCAAAGAAAGAAATATTTGTTTACTCCCACTCGCGGTTGAAATATTATGGCATAGCATTGAATAAGTATTATTTTCACAGCTTCCTAGTTTAGAATACGAGTATAATTATTAATGACAGTGGACTAACTCACAGTGGACTAACTCAGCTTATCAAGTTTCCTGGAAAAGTTATGTTCAGTTTTTAATGGGATAACCTGGGATTTTCTCAGTTGGGTCTGCAGAAGTGTAAAAATTCTGATAAGAAAACACATGATGATTACTGTTGCATAGTTTCCCAAAGATTTTCACATTAACTCGACGGTTTTCATGTTAACTGCAATTCAGTAATTAGTGGACAATGATTCATGATCGAAATGAACCTTGTGCAATTCTGCGCGGATTATTCCCGTAAAGTAAATTTTGGTGTTAAAAAAATTGGCTTTGCATAGGTTGACCGTTGACACCTCTGGTTTGGTGTTAAAAAAATTGGCTTTGCATAGGTTGACCGCATTCTTGCTTGCTAATATTAGCTTATCCTCGCTAATATAAGGTACCCATGGGAATCTTGAAGGCGATCAAGCCAACAAAAGATGCCCAGGAAATTAACGGAGCAGCCGAGGCCATGACCATGAAATACACGCTTACCAATCTCACCAAAACCTACTTCGTCTCTCAGGACATTAGTCCGTTAAGCCTCGCTTCCCTGGTTCTCATGCCAACCCACGGTCTTCTGAGGCAACCCTGGGACATTCACAAGCGAGCGCTCCATGTCGGTGATAATTTCAAGGATTCTTGTGGCCATGGCAAGGATTTTTGGTCTTATGCAGCAGCCAACCCGGAGGTCAACAACGTCTTACTTTCACAGCTTCTTAGCTTAGAATATGTATATAGAGTATAATTATTAATGACAGTGGACTGATGCAGCTTATCAAGTTTCCTGGAAAAGTTATGTTCAGTTTTTCAGTAACAGTAGTTAATGGGATAACCTGGATTTTCTCAGTTGGGTTTGCAGAAGTGTAAAAATTCTGGTAAGAAGACACATGATGATTACTGTTGCATAGTTTCCCAAAGATTTTCACATTAACTCGACGGTTTTCATGTTAACTGCAATTCAGTAATTAGTGGACAATGACTCATGATCGAAATGAACCTTGTGCAATTCTGTGCGGATTATTCCCGTAAAGTAAATTTTGGTGTTAAAAAAATTGGCTTTGCATAGGTTGACCGTTGACACCTCTTTTCTTTGAACTAAACTCAATACACATAATGTTTCTCGTTTTGTAATTAATTAGTTTCATAAGCATTTTTAGATTGAAATGCATGTGACATTTCCACCGAACGGTTGACTTAGTGAAAACCACAAGCTTTTTCATATCTGGCCATCTAAAGTATAATTTTTTTAATTTAAAGGTTCTATGTCAGTCCATTATTATCGAGATGAGGTTCTAGTTTAGCAGAGCGTTTGGGAGCAACGAGTGTTCTAACGTGGAGATTGCATGCACTTCACATGTCCTTGTAGCATTGGGACGACGAGGCCACCCTCTTGTCTAAGCTTCATATCGCTCAGGCTGTTTTTCGCCAGCTTCGCTCTTACATCCTGCATTCTTTATATTCCTATGCTACAAGGCGCTCTTGATCCCACCTCATGGCTTCAATTTGCGGGACCTGCTCAAGAATCAAACATTTCAGAAACCACTGCCATTGCTCTCTGCTCCGACGTTCTCGGCGATACAGCCGAAAATGAAGAAGAATCAACGGAATTCGACCCTGAGCTTTTCGGCGTAAGCCTGGCCGAGGACAGATGCATAGAGAAGGGAAGAAACGATAAGTAGATTTTGATACACACTTACCAACAGGCAGATTCTGCAACGGCCGGCTCACAATCGACTACTTAGGTTCATTCAAAAAAGAGCCCTTTAATCTTCTTGTTTGAGCATTCCCATTTTCGAATCAAATTGTTGTGGCTCGGAGTTAAAAATGTAACTTGTTGTAAAGCCGTGTTTCGATCATTTTAATGCAGAATATTGCCACGATTGGAATTTCCGCATAGAAATTTTTTGAATTTGATGAGCAAATTTGCCGTGAAATGCGATCCCCTTCCAGCGCCCAAGTCCAATAATTTTCCTGGTTTGAAGTGGGATTGCACAAAAATATCAATAATTTTCATTTTTGTTTTGAGTATTTGGGAGTTCCAAGTAAAACATAAAAATAACTTGAAATGACCGTGTTGTAAGCATATTATGGAATCACCTGTTAACAACGACATACAGTATCATGTCGCTTCGTCCATATCTCCTTGGTCGTCCCAATATGCTTTCGTTCCGCTCCCCACTTATTTCATATAACCCCTGCTGTGAAACGTCCTTAGGGATGTACTAATGGAATTGGAGTCACCCAGTTCCCATTCTTGGTTCAGCTTTCTAGTTTCCTTTCAGACCTACTAGATTTATAGAGGGGTGTTTTTATGGCTCAGAAACGATTCCAAGTCTCTCAGATGTTGTATAGAACTAGGAATAAAAAACAAAAAATGGAGAATGAATTTCATCAGGTTTTACTTAGTGGATTTAATAAAAAAAAAGTAAGAATGCTGGTTTTTAAGAATCAGAGGTTCTAGCAAGCAGGGATATGATCTGTGCCTTTGAAATGTATTCTCCCAGTTTAGATATAGATACACCAGTGTTTATGATCAGGCTATATGCATTCTGGTTCTTGGACATTCTCATTTTGCTATTTTGGACACTAGGTTATAGCAGCACTCTGTGTTAAGGTTTTCTGGAATAAGCTAGCACGCATTTTTTAGTTTCCGTAGCTTTTTCTACTGCATGGCGTGCCTCTTTTTTCTTTGTATTAAAGAGATGTATATAACATTTTGTCACCAGTACAAGGAATCTTTAATGTCAAAAAATCTATAGATGAAGCATACCAAACACAAACTCTAAGAATGGAAAAATATAGCAGATTCTGTAGACTCTGATCTTCTTCCACCTTGACAAAACACCTCCTGTTTTCAATATTTCTTGTGACTGCTTTCTTTTCTGTATGACAGCTTCTCTCTAACATTGGGGAGATTACAAGTACTTGATACTTCCAAATGGAAACTCGAGTGGATGCATTTCAGGCCATCTAGGAGCTCGGTGCACGAAAAAAGTGCTCTATAGTTGCTAAAGAAGAAATTAACATCTAAGTCGGTAGTTTAGTTTTTTTTTCTTAAATGAAAATGCTATATTTATCTTTACTATTAGATAAAATAATACTTACATACAGGGCATTTTTTACAAATAACTGGCTATTGGACATGTTATCACTTAGAACCACAGTGCACGTATGTCCAAAGTTTCATATAATTTTTTTTTGTTTAAGTGAATAGGTTTCTATGTGTGTCACTTTGAAATTAGAATTTCAAAAGGTATTGATGTGAGTCCTTGTGAAAAACCGTTAGATACCCTCCATCATTATTGTTTAAGGCATGTCTTGTCTTGTTTGCGTCATTTGTATTTTGCGCAATTTCGCAGCACAGTCTGATTGGCCAATTTAGCTGCGCAATGATTTTTCCACCTTTTCGCAGCGTATCATTTACCAGCCATTTCGTAGCGTGTTTTGTCAATTCATAATTGTCTGCGCTACGAAATCGGGGATTCGGGGTTTTTGCAGCGCGTTTTCTTGAAATGTCAAGTTTGGGGAGATGAGTCATTAAGTCCGTCCACATTTTGTCAGTTGATGTCTTCTCCAGGTCATGATAGGTTATCATTCCACCATAAGGTTTAGGATCA
>APFE030544461.1:0-10950 GCA_000404065.3 Pinus taeda | reverse complement strand
ATAGATTTTCCCAACCTTTTAAAAGAAAAAATTAATCTCTTGAAATAATTCATTACAATTGCAGTAGTCTATAACGCGACTTTTTGAAAGTCTTTCCGGCGGATTTCTCTGGTCAAAATCCGGCAGCAATTCATTGGAATCCCAAGTTTGATAGCTAGTTTCTGCACAATCAATGGCTCCCAGGGTTTTTCAGGGTGCTGAATTCCAAATTATGGCAATTAAAAAACCATTTTAACTTGCTAAAAATCAAGATTTAACCTCATTTCTTTCGCGTATTCCGTCACCGGAATCTCCAAAAAAGTGCATTATAGAACAACTCCATTTTACAATTGTAAGGGAAGAAATTTCATTTTTTTTAACAAATACTGATAAACTTTAGAATATTAAGTTTTTTCTGTTATTAAGAAAAAACTCTAACTAATATAGAGTAATTTAAAATTATATTTCAAAATAAAAAATTATATTGAGAAAAAATATTAACCTATATAACAAATATATTATAGTATATATATATATATATTATATATATATTATTATATATATATATATATATATCTTATTTATAAAAAATTTATGATAATATGTGAAAAGTAAAATTATCGCTCCCATCACTTAGATGAGATCTTCTCAGTGTTACAATACAAATGCAAACGTTATAATAGCTATTTAGTAAATTACAATTACAATGGAGTCCTATACTTCTCCTCTCCTGAGATCATAAATAGTGTTATAAGTATATATCTTGCACTCATATACCTTTTTAATTGATGAATTGAATTCAATGTAATTTACAGTGAAAATTGTAAACGTTGTAAAATTGGAAGGGAAACCTATGAAGCTATACTTTTTTGCTCATTGGTCCCTCCAAGATGTTGAAAAAAACTAGCTAAATAGGGCCAAATCATTAGCCTTTTAAATTACGCCTATATTTATTATTGTTGTGCTTTCCTTTGAGATACCTTTTAGTCACATGATGTTGGAATTGTAAAAGGAGTTATATGCAATCAATAAAAGATTTGAAGTAATTGATTTCGGGGTTATACCAATTCAATTAGAGTGAAATAGAAGTGTATTTATTGATAATTACTACAACAAGAAATGCATATATTGTAGGATATGGGAATGATAAAAACTCTAACCCATGTTTTCTTATTAAATACCTTGATTTTTTAATAATCTTTTGGATGGGAACAACACCCTATTGTTTTTTAATATAATTTAAATCTCTTTTATATCACAAGTGTGTCTAGTGCATAATGAATGATTTGGACAACATCTATTCAAATTAGAAAACTAGTATACTGTGCATAGTAATTTAATTATTATGTTGATGTGGTTTACATAGCTTGAAAATGTAATGTATGTTACTTTAGTAACTATTATAAATTGTTATTGATAAATACACTTGTTAGAAATATGCACAGATCGGGAATATGAATGGGAACATGTATTTTGTTCATATAGGTTGACCTTATTTGTTGTTTTTGTTGAGAAATCTAGGGGCAATAGATTAGGTGATTTCTCTTACTTTGATATCTTCTTGTGATGTATTTTTACTTAAATTGATTAGCTTCTTCCACTTGATTATAATTACTGTTCTTATCATCAAATAACTACCAAACTATAAAGAAAAATGAGACAAGATGACACAAGATATAGGAGATCAGTCGAGGCCAAAACCTCTCCACTTGAGAGGAAAACTTGCAAGAACTCTTCTCTTCTTATAGAATTTCAAATGACGAATTCCAAGGCCTATGACCCTTGACCAAAAACCCCTCCAAAGTCAAGTCAAATCACTCCTTTGATCAACTCTTCTTCCACACAGTCAATGATGGTCAAAATTACTACAACACTTTAGATTTCAGCTTCTCTTCAATATTTTAGCTTCTTTCATAAGTCTATAATTCTCTACCTACCTGAAATTTTTGCGGTTTCACACGTGTGGACAATTTGGAGTAAATTTGAGAGCCTTCTCTTCTTTGCTTGGATAGGATATTCCCCCTTAAGACCTTGGCTAGCAAAGAGAGTCTTCTTGGCACCCAAAATTTGACTTTTTCGGCAACTTGTTCATACTGCAACAAAAATGATTCCATAGATCTTGCATTTGTGAGGAAATTCAGCCCAAACTAGATCATAAATATTTCGATTTACTTCTTCCTTTATCTTCACTCTTCTTTCTCTTGATAGAACTTGTTGTGAGTTTCTTGGATGATCTTTACAAATGAGGTCAATTCCTTTATATAGGCTTCTTGCCACATCTTGTAGGCTGACTTGTCACTGTGCCTAGGCCAACTTGTTGTTTACACATTTGACAAGGTCTTTGAGGGTATTTGACTCTATTTTTGACTCAACTAAATTTTCCTTTATAATATGTAACATGCCTAAGAGGGTCTTCCATACATGACACTGGCTCAATTGACTTGTAGACTCAATGATAAGCCCTAGAAGCACTCAATGGGTGCTTGACCTATAAATTTTTTTTCCCTTAAGCATGAAACCCATGCCTCAAGAATGATAATAATAAATTTATTTTTCTCTTTAAAAAAATACATAAAATTATGATTACGTATGTCATTATGAAGACTGAACCTAGTCACATATTTGAACACTCCCTCTTAACTAGGGAGGTATTCATAATCTATACAAGATACTTGGACATTCTCAAACTGAAGAATTCTCATAAGAAGAGTTGCATTGGTAAGCCATCTAATAAGCTATGTTATCAACTTATAACAGAGCATCTCATCATATCAACCAACATTGTCACATAGTAAGGCCTTCACTAACAACTCTCTCTCCACAAGATCATAGCATAATGCTGGCGAGACCAATGGCTGATAGGCACTGTCATCATTGTCTCTCAAGCCACATACCCCACTCGGGTGTTCACAGGGTATGTCCTTTTAGGATAATTCCTATCTTTGGATAACATATCCTCAAGGAATTTCATCTTTGACTACTCTTGCCTATTTAATTCCCTACCACATCCTCAAAGAGTATCATAATCAATCTCATATGCTTACCCAATCCCCCATTCTTTCTTCACAACATGAAGACAATAATGATGTGTCTATCTCTCCCTCTCAACTATGGAAGATATACACATTCCTATAAAGGAATATACCCAATCTCCCTCTTATCCAAGGACTTGTCCAAGCTCCCTCTTAACTAGGGACTTGTTTTCAACATCATCTATTTTCTCTTTGGTGGATATCATGGTACCTTTAGTTTCTTGTATAGATCCTCCTTTCGATTTCATGAATTTCTTTTCATTATTATGGAGCCTTCATCTCTAGGTTTTCTTTGTATGGCATTGACCATCCATCGCTTTCCTTCAACGAACCATATCAGTCATGTCATCCTTCTCTTCATTGGAAATTGATCTTCTAGTCCACATTTGGATTTTCTTCGTCCAACTATTTTTTCTAAGTCATGTTACTTTCACGATCTTCCATCCATTCTCAGTTGTAGGTGACATATACAACTCTCTTTCGGTAGCCATGTTTCAAACCAACCAGATGTTTTTAAAAAATCAAAATGAATGTCAAATAAAAGTTACCTTTTATGATGGTCTTTCATAATGACATCTTGCAACATAAACATCCTCTACATTCATAAACACATCTCCAAGACATTCAATGTCAAGGGTCACCTTCCTTTACAGAATTTATCCGAGTCTTCATACCTTCTCCATGGAGATGTATTAGCCAATTCTTATAGTTATAGGATGTTGGTTACTTATCTTATGTGACTATAGTTGCATCTTTGATGAATTCTTGGTCCTTTCTTCACATATTTCTCCCCAGGAACTTCTATACATAGTTCCTCCATCTTTTTCAACCACCTCATATTCCATATGAGGACATATTATGTTGATTTCATCTTGTAAATATGTGAACTAGTTCAAAACATATGCCTTCCTACATCTTTCGAAAGGAATATATCCTTGTTCTTTGATTATGCTCATAAGATGGATCATTCACCCATGCTATCTACAATTATATGACATGAATTAATCTATCAAATATATACATACCTCTTTTTTCCTTTTGGTCATCTAGATTTCCTTCAACAACTTCCTTTCCTTGATTGAAATTACGTCAACCATCTTGACATGTTGCACTCCTTTGTCATCATAGCATCTTATTTTTAAACCATGGATCCACATAAGGTGGAATGATCAGTGTGACACTTTATTCTTCCAAGTAGAGGTGAACCTTGAAGATTCCAATGGATGATCTTGATTATCCTCATCCTACAAATGCTCCTTTTTAAAGATGATGATGTATGATGAATCTGTTTTATCTCCTATTATGCTAGATGGCTTTATTCTACTATTTATGCTTTCAATGAGGTTTCCAAGATCTATTTCTATGATGACTGCTACATCCATGTATACTTCTACTTCATCTATCCTTTTAATCTTCTTTAATGATGTCATTAGCTCTTGCTTCAATCATATGCTTCTAATAAGATATCATCTCTTAATATGATGCATCTTATCATACTTACAATGCTTTTTATCTAACAGTAATCCTTTAACCATCATAGAGGTTTTTTCACCTCCTACTTCTCCTTGCTATATATTTGACAGACCTTAATAGTGAAGATCTATCCCTTCTTTATAGGATTTCTTCTCATGAGGTTCTTCTTCTTCCTTGGTGATATGGGCTTCAATTATTTCTTTCCTTTTCTTGTTATACTTATTTAGTTTCAGACAATCTCCCTTTAAATGCCCATATTCCTCATAGCCATATCATTGGATCTTTGACATATTGATATTCTTCTTTCTTTGAGGACCAAACTTCCTAAACTTTGTTTTTATCCTAGTCATGGCAACAAATGATTGAACTTGTTCACTTGGTTCTACATCGTTTTTTTCCTTTAACATGGTTTCTTCAATATTACACAATGGCTAGAGTTCACTAAATGGGGTGGCTTCATTCTTTCCATAGATGCTTGATACAAATTTTCCCCATTCATCAGGGAGTGCATTGAGCACCACGATGATCATCTCTTTGTCAGACATTATTTCCCCCAAATCTTACAATTGGTCTCGTATTTGTGACACCCTCATATTTTATGAGGCTATCCCTTCTTCCTTTAATACCTTCACCTTGTATAGCTCGGTTCTCAAAGATATCACTTCTCTTGTAGTGCTTACGGATAATAATTCTACCAACTTATCATAGATATATTTTGAATTCTCCAATTTTTCTACATAGGGGATGAGAGAATCCTTGATTGATCCTATAAGGATTATTTGAGCCCTCATCTGCCCTTTCATATATTTTTCTAGAGCTTGGGCTTCTTCTTTTGGTAGTTCAATGATTGAACCCTTACCATGTCAAATGACTTCATTTTCTATGAGGATCAAGCCTGTCCTCTTCCCCCATGCAAAGAAATTTGATGACCCAACCAATTTATTGATCTCCTTGTAGAATGAAGTCATTTTGATAGTAGATTCAGTCACAGATATAAGGATACTTTTCAAGTGAAGATGCTCCTTGATGATGATATCTTCAACTTGATGCCTTCCTTGATTTTGATGATAGTTGATGATGATATCTTCCTTGAAGATGACAATACTTCTTCTTATAAACATATCTTTCTTCAAGTATGCTTTGAAAATATCAGTTTGATTGCCTTGATGATGATGATAACAATGCTTCTTCTTGCTTGTATAATGTGGAGGATTCCTAGGGCATTTCAAATGTAGAGTCCTTATTTTATTGAGTGGAGTTAGGGTCCTTCTTGAAAGTAGAGTCTTTGAGGTATTCTTCTTGATATTTATACTTGGTGGTGTGATCCTTGAGATGAAATGGGTATAACCTTCCTTGGCGCTCCTTAGATTTCTCAACCCTTGTGTATCCCTTTTTGATGGTTTGATGTCCTCTGTGATGCCTTGACCTTTCTTGATATCCATTTTGATGGTCCTTCTTCAAGCTTCCTTCCCTTGTCTTGTTACCTTAGCTCTGACACCAATTTGAGAAATCTACGGGAAACATATTAAATAATTTCTCTTACTTTGATAACTGCTTATGATATATTTTTACTTAACTTGACTAGCTTCTTATTTCACTTGATTATAATTAGTGTTCTTATCATAAAACAACTACCAAACTATAAATAACAATGAGACAAGAGGACACAAGATATAGGTGATTAGCTAGGGCCAAAACCTCTCCACTTGAGAGGAAACACACAAGAACTCTTCTCTTCTTATAGAACTTCAAATGATGAATTCCAAGACCTATGAACCTTGACCAAAAACCCTCCAAGACCAAGTCAAATCACTCCTTTGATCAACTCTTCTTCCACAAAGTCAATGACGGTCAAACTTGTGTCAACATTTCAGATTTCGGCTTCTCTTCAATATTTCGGCTTCTCTTCAATATTTTAGCTTCTTTCACAAGTCTGCAATTCTCGGCCTGCCTAAAATTTCTATAGTTTCACATGTGTGGACAATTTGGAGTAAATTTGAGAGCCTTTTTTTCTTAGCTTGGATAGGATCTTCCACCTTGAGAACTTGACTAGCAAAGAGAGTCTTCTTTGCACCCAAAACTCGTCTTCTTCTGCAACTCTTCCATACTGCAATAAAAGTGATGCCCTAGATCTCGCATGCATGAGGAGATTCAACCCAAAACAGATAAGAAATATTTCGATTTATTTCTTCCTTTCTCTTCACTCTTCTTTAGGTCTTGTTCTTTCTCTTGATTGAATTTGTTGTGTGTTGCTTGGATGATCTTTCCAAATGAGGTCGAGTCCTTTATATAGGCTTCTTGTCAAATCTTGTAGGCCAACTTGTCACTGTCGCTAGGCTGACTTGTTGTTTCACATTTGACAAGGTCTTGGAGGTTCTTTGACTCAACTAAATTTTCCTTTACAATATGTAACATTCCCAAGAGGGACTTCTAGACATGATATTGACTCAATTGACTTGTAGACTCAATGACAAGCCCTAGAAGCACTCAATGAGTGCTTGACCTAGGAAAATAAATTTCCTTTGAGTATGAAACCCATGCCTCAAAAATGACAATAATAAATTTATTTCTCTCTTTACAACAAATACATGAAATCATGATTACATATATCATTACAAAGACAAAACCTAGTTACATATTTCAATCATTTTCAATATAAAAAACAACAATTTGTTTTGCATGTTACTAAAATTTTATATGAAATTTATAACGTCTATACATCTCAAACAATTATACAAATCTAAAATTAAAAATGAATTAATATGATTTTTTGTTTCTCTTTCTCGAATAATGTTTTTACACTAGACATGTATGCCGTTAATAATTAGCCTAAAATGTTTTTATTAATAAATGCTTTAATGATAATTAAAAAATAATTATTTTAATGGTAATTAAGTGCAATAAAGGATCCAAATAAAATATATCATATTGAATATCACTTTGTGATATAAGAGATTAAAGCATAAAATATGTCCTTAAAAAATAATAAAATGATAATCAAGAATAGCATAAACATTCTTAGAGATTTTTTTTATGGTGTTTAATTCCCATTAGATTTTAGGTTCAAATCTTATGGGATTGCTACTTATTAGGGAAATAAACTATCCCAAAAATATTATGACAATATCTTAAAGTTTGATCTTCTTAGAGTTTGATAAAATTATCTACTTCCGTTTAGTTTCGCTAGCCATTCAAGTTCAAAAATATTTACGAAAATCATCTTACTCTAACGTGGAAGTTCCCAAAAATGATATTTGAATATCGATCAAAACACTTACCTTCTCAAATGTCAAATAATAAACATTTAAACCATTCAAGATTCCAAAATCATCTTACTCTAACATGGAAGTTTGAGAAGATAGTATTTGAATAGTGATAAAAACACTTTACTTGTCAAATGTCCATGGTATAAGCATAAGGATTAATTTGATTTCGTTGACCATGGCAATGAACTTTATGTTTTGACATAAGGTACAATTGGAATGATTTTTTTTAATAATTATATATTTAAACATAATTTTAGTTTCAATTATTTTGCAAGTGATATTAATGGAATGAAATTAAATAGATTTTTAAGTATTAAAGAAAATAGGTTAGATTTTTAAGTATTTAAAAAAATATGTTATTTTTATTTTTATATAACAGTTATGTTCATAAATATGGTTTATTTTGGAATATGTTTTTTAGAATTTTAATTTAATTATCAATAATGATTAAATACATGATAAGAATTTTATTTCTATAGAATATTCTAAAATACTTTTTTGTTAATTTTACTTATTATTTTTATATTGAAAAGGTTATTTTTCTCATTTTTACTTTTTTATATCATTAAATATTATTATTCAATTTTCTCATATTCTTAATTTCTAATTGTCCATTCTTAATCTCAATCATGTAGATGAGTAATACCAAAAAATAGAAGAGAGAAAAATCACCCAAATAATAAATTTGAGAAAATTTTTTATTAATCCATTAAAAAATATACACATGACATAGCTTTAATCTTTGTTTATATATATTTTAGCTATTTATAATAATAATTATATTAGTTTTATATTTTTTAGAATACTTTATATATTTATATTTCATAAATATGTTTGTTTTGGAAAAGAGTTTTTAGCATTTTAATTTAATTATCAATAATTATTAGGTGGATGGTATGGATTTAATCTACATTAAATATTTTAAAACATTTTTAATAATATCCATAAATCAAAGATTGTGATTTTATTAAAAACAGTTGTGTTATTTTAACCCTTTTAATTAAATTGATTAATTAAAAAATGTCATATGAACATGTAACATATCAACAAGAGTTATGGTTTTTTGGGCATGTGATATTAATAAGCCATGATATTGTAAGAAAGACTATTTACAAATTAATAATCTTAATGGTTAAAATGTGTTTAACTCATATATGTTAAAATGCATATATGTTTAACTCATACATAAATTCTTTTTATACTTAATAATAATATAATTTAAAATAAAGTTATAATTTAGTTTATTTTTATGACATTTATTAATTTTGGCAATGTGAGATGTATCACAAGGTTGATGTTTATAGGATTTATTTTTCAAAGCCATTCAATTGCATTGAGAGGTGCTCTCCACCCCAATACAATGGAGATGTTGTAATGTAGAGATCTAATAATGTAACTTCTCTCCAGCCCAATACGATAGAGATGTTATAATGTAACATCTCTCCAGCGCAATATGCACAATATGATAGAGATGTTGTAATGTGACGTGTTGTTAAACATTAATGTAATGTGCTCTTTTTTTTTTTTTGAAGTTTGGTAATGTTGTAATGTAATGTCCTGTTAAACGTTTTGACTCGATCAAATTATATTTTTTATTTTATTTTTAAGATTGGCTGGTGAGACATGTATGAGGGGATTGAACTTCCGATCACTTGGATACACGAGAGCTTGCCAACATGCTTTTAACTGATTTTGCTACCACCCGTGGACTGAGGCTTTATATGGTAGAAATTGTAACACTCCTATTAGCTGGGATGACCTGGTGAACAAGTGGTCTTTATGTTGGATATGCTGAAGGAAATGGAGAACTAAGTGCTCCACATTAGACATAGATTAAAAATAGCCCAAGATAGGTAGAAGAGTTATCCATATAAATAGGAATGCACAAGGAATTTCAAGTGGGAGAGCATGTGTTTCATGCCACATGTACATGACATGAGTTAAGATGGATCTAGGGTGATTTATATGGCTATGTTGATTGTGTCGAGTGGCGCTCTCTAACCCAGTACGGTACAAATGTTGTTGTAATGTCCTACTTAACATTTTGATTCGATTAAATTACATTAAAAAAGAAAAAAAAATACTTATAATTATACTTATTAATAAAACATTTGGACTCCCCCAAATACTTAAACTAAAAATAAAGTAAAAACGTTAAATTAATAATTATAATGAATTATAATTAATGGCTTAGTCTAACTTATAGACGAAATAGTCTTTTTTCACCAAAATCTGGCTATACAATTTCAAGCAAGATTGTGATTTTTTGTTGTTTAGAATACATTTTTGAATGCATAAATAGATTTAGTACCCTGAAAATTTCATAGGGCACTAATTCTACAGATCAAGCAACTTAAACTCAAATTTTTAAAAATATTGGACAGATTTTGATTAAAATTAACAAAAAAATGTCATGAAAAAGGTTATTTTATCTATAAGTTAGACTATACCATAATTAATAAATAAACCTGAGTGGATCCATCTTAATTCTTGATATACCAAACACCAAGAGAGATCAAATCTCTTGAAATACAAACCTCTTTTAGAGTGAAAAGAGATTTGACATGTCTTAGTGCTGGATAGATCCAGAGTTAAGATAGATCTAGATTAGTTCTACATTGACTACTATTAATATAGATAAAAAAATAGAATTGTTTTAATGCAATAATAATGTAATAATGCTTAGATTTAAGGAAAAATAAATTTATTGTAACAGTAAGATATTCATATATATATATATATATAAAGTTATATATTAATTAATATATATAATATATATATATATATCATAAAGTTTTTGAATTATTAATGTCTTATTAATGATAGATTTTAATTATATTAATGGATTGAGCTTATATAAATAAATGTGGTAATGGTTGAATAGAGATTCGAATCCATATGATAGGTATCAAACACTTATCTAATTGATAAATCTCCACATTAACAAATGTTTAAAAAGATCATAAAAATTAAGTTAAATATTACGTTAAATATTAAAAATAAATATATATGAGTTAAACTTATATACATTTTAAAACACACGTAACAAGGTTATGGATAATAGAGATTTAACCCCATTTCATTATGGAGATTTTTAACTTGTAAATAGACTTTGTTACAATATCGTTGGCCAATATCATCACTTATTAATACTACATGCCCAAAAAACCATGACTTATTTATATATGTTATTTTAATTT
>APFE030544455.1:18705-73272 GCA_000404065.3 Pinus taeda | reverse complement strand
AATAATACTTCATTTCATTAATGGAAAATACTGAAACATCCTTACAATCAGAAATGGAAATAAACTAGCTAGGGCGATGGTAGCTTATCTCTGAGAAGAGATGTGATGGCTACATGCCTCTGAACTGTGTTACAATGAGGCTCGAAGGCCTATTTATTGTTGAGAAACAATGAAAAACCCTTAACATTCCAAAACCTAACCCTAGGAGATGAAACGCCAAACTGTGGGCCCCGTTTGGGGGTAAGTTGGTACATCAACTTCCCGGGGTCGTAACTTTAGCATATGATCTCCGTTTGACGCGTACAATAGCTCATTAGAAAGATCTATTCGAGCACTATCATTGTTGGAACGGCAACACCGGTCCATGTTCCATGGACCCGTGTTGCCCCTGGAATCCCAAAAAACGTCGTTTAGGGCCTCAAAACGGCTCCGGAAGTTCAGGACCCGAAAAACTGCTAAAAATAGTAAGTTGTGCTACAATTAAGGAAACTGAAAATGCTGAGAAAGACAATGGTGGGGGTCCAGGTGGACTTGGCAGGTGGCCACCAATATCCACCTGGATCAGTAAATCATGGTCAACCATGGTCAACCCTGGTCAAACATGTTTATTTTATCGTTTGTAATATTTATCTTAGTGTTTATATACCTTGGGTTTATAATTTTTATCCCTTGGGTTTATAATATCAATTCCTTGGATTTATTGATCAAAGGGTTCATATTCCTAGGGTTTAATCTTATTCTCTTAGATTTATAACCCCTTGGGTTTTTAGTATTAAACCCTATGGTTTATTATTTCCTTGGATTTATAATATAGACCATGGTCAACCATGGTCTACCATGGTCAACTATGTTTTATAAATTCAATCATGGTCAACTACATTTTATAAAATCAATCGTGGTCAACCATGGCTAATCATGGTCAGCCATGATCCAACGTCACATTGTGATAAAAATTGTCTCAATATAAAAATGAATCATTGTCGCAACCATGGTCCAACGTCGCATTATGACAAATATTGTCTCAATATGATAATCATGGTCAACCATGATTAACCATGGTCTATCATGGTCAAGCTTGGTCAACCATGTTTAGCCATGTTTTATAAAATCAAACATCATCATCCATGGTCAATCATGGTCAACCATGGTCAACCATGTTTTATAAATTCAATCATGGTCAACCATTTTTTATAAAACCAATCGTGGTCAACCATGGTCCAACATTGCATTATGAGAAAGATTGTCTCTATATGAAAATCAATCATTGTCTCAACATGGTCCAACGTCACATTATGACAAAGATTGTCTCAATATGATAATCATGGTCAACCATGGTCAACCTTGGTCAACCGTATTTTGTAAAATAAAACATGGTCAACCATGGTCAAACGTTGCATTATGACAAAGATTGTCTTGATATGAAAGACAAACACGGTTAAGCATGGTCAACCATGGTCCAACATCGCATTCTGACAAGGATTATCTCAATATGCAAATCATCCATGCTCAACCATGTTTATTCTAGTGTTTATAGTATTTATCTTAGGGTTTATATAGCTTGGGTTGTTAATATTAGTCCCTCAGGTTTAATATTATTCCCTTGGGTTCATAATCCCTTGGATTTTTAGTATCAATCCCTTGGGTTTATTGTTCCCTTGGGTTTATAATACCAATTATGTTCAACCATGGTCAATTGTAGCCAACCATGGCCAACCATTGTCAATCATGCTTGAATGTCGCATTGTGGCAATGATTGTCTAAATATGAAAATCAACCATGTTCAACCAGGGTCCAACGTCGCATTGTCACAAAGATTATCTCAATATGAAAATAAATAATGGTCAAGCATGGTCCAATGTTGCATTTTCTCATTATGGAAGTCAACCATGGCCAACCATGTTTATTTTAGGGTTTATAATATTAATCTTAAATTTTATATACCTTGGGGTTATAATTTTTATCCCTTGGGTTTATAATATCAATCCCTTGGGTCCATTAATCTAAGTGTTTATATTCCAAAGGTTTAATATTATTCCCTTAGGTTTATAATCCCTTGGGTTTTTAGTATTAATCCCTAGTGTTTATTATTCCTTTGGGTTTATAACATCGATCATGGTCAATCATGTTTTCTAAATTAAATCATGGTAAAGCATCTTCCAATGTCGCGTTGTGACAAATATTGTCTCTATATTGTGACAAATATTTATTATTTATTTATTTTTTTTTTATTATTTTATTATTATATTTAACAATATTAATATTAATGAATATTAAGTATAATAATTAGCTATTTATTATTATTATTATTATTATTGTTAATGTGTATTTATTATACGCCTTTGGTGTATATCAACCACATTTACTAATGTGGTTGTGCTAGTATTTATTTAATTCATGACATAAAAGCTAATAAATGCAACTCAATCAACTGAATCTCAATTGCAAAGAAAGACAACTCAAGCGACTGAATTTAAGCAAAATTTGAGTTAAGAAAAAATTGAAATACATAGAGAAAATAGAGTTACACAGATAAAAATACCACAAAAATGAAATAACCATACTTAATGATGAAATTGCAAATGGACTCCACCTCAAATACAATGAATATGTCATTTAGATGAAATGAAGAAATTAACTTTATTTAATTATTAACACAATCAACTGAGTTTTGAGTGCAAAAGTGGTAGCTCAACATATTAAGTTCGTCAATTTCAAATAGAAATATATCTCAATGTACTTCAAAGGAAGGTAGGGTGAGAAAAGCCTCCTGTATTTTGCGAGCATGACAGGCAACTGCATGCATTATTTTATTCATATTCATATAGAAACACATGTACACATATCTAAGCATATGTAGGCATACATGAGCGTGCTCAATTTATAGGAAAGTAGCTACTGGAGAATGCAAGTTCCAGAGTAAATGATGGAATATATACGATGGGAGGTTAGGGATTGAAATAGAGGGAGTAGAAGGTTGTTTTTTTATCGAGGATATTGTGGGAACCATTGGAATTAACAGAGGGGGCAACACTTACTGAAGGGGTGTGGTATCGTTGGAAAAGTTAGAGGGGGAAGCAATTCCTATGGAGATGTGGGTATCGCAGAAGAACCCGAGGGAGAAGGATTGGTGGGGATGATGTTGGTATCGTTGGATTGAGGGGACGGGTCAGCACTATCAGGGGAGGCGTGGGTGTCGTTGGAAGAACTCGAGGCAGAAACAATATTGTTGGGGGAGGTGTAAGTATCTTGGGAAGAAGAGGAGGTGGCAACACTAAAAAGAATGTCAAGGGTATCGTTGGAATTAGAGGATGGGAAGCACTGCCAAGAGAGGTGTGGGTATTATGGGAACTGGATAGGGCAGCAATAACACTAGCAGGGGTGTTGTGGGTGTAGTTTTTGAATCACATATTAGAAAATGAATTCAACTATATATATTGAGAATGATGTAAATTTTACATGTATAAATACAATAATGAAATCATTGGACTCAATTTCCAGGTTTCTTGGACATGCATTAAATTTCCATTAGAACCTGGTAGATTAGGCAGCTAATATCCCCCCCCCAATCTGAAGGGTCTATATGAGATTCCAAGAAGAGAGCTAAAATGAAAAAAATCATGATAGTCGATGGTTGAATGTGCTCTCTGAAATGGTGGTTTTTAAGAGAAAACCACAAACAAACCAAAAGTTATGAGAACTTGAGGTCTCAACCAGTGGTGCTTTTATGCTAACCACCAACTTTGGAACTATTAAATCAGTTCCTGGAACAATTCCTAATCTGGCTAGAAGTTGAAGTTTTCTTCTAGTGGAAGTGGTCCCTAATACAAGCTGTAGCAGAAATTAAAATCTTCTGTAGGTGATGTTTATGGAAAACCACCAATCAAAAAAAGGCATGTTCATGGAGCACTGCTCTGTCTCTAGCTACAACTCTGAATCTGGCTATAGAAATCTCTAGCTACACATTCAGACAACGGGTTTAGGTTATGGCTCAGGCTCACTCAATAAATCTTTGAAAAATGAATCTTTGAATCTGCTAACTGATCATCAATTCCCCCTTATCAGATACAAGGTCAGAAGATGAAGAAGTCTTCACTGTAATATCAGCTTATACTCGAGAACAAATTATGTTGTATAACTAGTATATCTTCTTGGTTATTGAATACCATTTCCAAGAAGCGATCCATCCAAGGTGGATCTTCGTTACTGCATGATTTTTTTTTCTAGAACATCTATCTGAATTATGAGTGTGCTTACCACAATTCTCACAAGGATGAAGATCAAAACACTGATCTTTCATGTCGCCAACTCGATCAAAATGTTGGCATTTGACAATTTGTGGTTGTTGTGCAATAGGAGCAAGTGAATATGGGTCATCCTAAAGGAATCAAGCGTTGTGAAACTGGATGGGCTTGGAATATTGGAGAATATAAAGAACACATTCTTGTCATATCCGAGACTAGTTCTATTCTTGTTGTTCACAACTTTTCCCAAGCTCTAATGAAAGTTTTGGGAAGTGTAGGTTGAACCTTCACATCTGCATGCAAATCTGCTCATGAAATGGCTCCATTATTTTGAACAATCTTTGAATGTTGATGGGAGTCAGGCTCAGACATAGAATTGTTATGAAGAAGAACCAGATCAAAATTACAACTCTTCTTTTGTAGTTCATCTCGTTGTAGCCAAGACTCAAGCTAGAAAAACTCAATCTTGTATTGAACATTTTGTAAACAAGTTTGTATGTTAGAGAGCGTGTCATTTTTTATTATGAATGTGTTATGAACAATAGATATTAGAGTGTTCAATAACTCTAATACTCCCTCAAGTTTGACCATTTTACAATCATAAAACTAAGGGTGTCGAGTTCAACCAAAAATGCACCCAATACAAGTGGATTGCATAATGTCTTGAATCTTAACTACTCAACTTAACTTACAAAGATACAAATTCTTCAAATAGGTTCAAATAACTAATCCATGTTGAAAAGAACAAATACTTCATTTCTAGTGTGTGCACTAGGCCAATCCAAATAATCTCCAATTATCAAATAAAATAAACTCCAACTATCATAGTTATGAAAATTTTGTATATAAGTTTGAAACTCCACCACGATACATGATCCGAACCTTCTCACCAAACTATTGTAAGTACAACAATTTCCTTGTAATGTAAGCTATTAAAAAAAATCCTTCATTCCATACACGTACCAGGATCCAAAATCGCCAAGTAATTGCTCACTGGTGAAATAGTGAAGAAGGCTCGAACCTAAACAGGAATGTCAAGACAAAAATTCCTTCACATGTCTTGAACTTTCCATATTTCAAAATTAACACATAAACATGAATGCCAATAACAAAAATACAATTAGAAAGTATCATTGAATACCATGCATATTCCACAAACTTGTTTAGACAACAATGAATTAAGGCCCACTCACTCGAATCGAGTTTGCAACAAATTTGAAAACAAGAGACAGAGTTGTTATTCTCCTTACATTTGTCGGGGAGAACACTGGCCCTGACAACACAAAAATAACTTTGCATCTAAATAGAAATGGCTCTACTCTTCATTTGGTTCAATGGCTTTCCACTAATAGTCATGCATCCTCATTTTTTTTAGAAGGGATACTCTTAAACTTCTTCATGCTAATCAATTAAAAACCAGATAATTTAGTCGAAGCACAAAAAATCTTGCCACGGTGATTGTAACCCTAGGATAAAAATTCAAGAACTATTCAATGCCAGAAACTTGAATCAAAGTTGGAATCAGTAGATATTGGGAAGAGCTCTAATTTACAAGGAAACATGATAGAATATGGACTCATGAAAAGAGAGAATCGTGACATCCAAAAGTTAAACCCTTCTCAACAAATCAAAACTCTGTTAATACAATCATTGTATAAATTCAAGAACGATTCAATGCCAGAAACTTGAATCAAATTTGGAATCATTAGATATTGGGAAGAGCTCTAATTTACAAGGAAACATGATAGGATATGGATTGATGAAAAGAGAGAATCGTGACATCCAAAATTTAAACCCTTCTCAACAAATCAAAACTCTGTTAATACAATCATTGTAGTGATGATAACTACAGTGGAATTTTCCTTTCTATATAATCTAGCAAACCCAAGAGAAACTCTATTGCAACAGATGAATCAATAAGACATGAAAATAACACAGAGTCTAGAATTCGAACTGTGGTCATCGCTCTGATGTCGCACTTGTGAAGGCTCTAACTGTGGGTTCATTGCCTGCTTCTTGTTGAAATTCATACTGCTGCCTCCTAATACCACTTAAAAAATTGACGACATTAGCGTAGCCACTGTTATCACTAAATAAGGATGCTAGAACAACCATGTACCATACAAATAATTTATCATCTCCATGTAGGTTTGTCAAATACAACATGTCATTTTTCTCTTCAATTCAATCTTTTAGAGACAGTGACTTCACAACCATAATTTCACAGTGCAGTTCTTAATTATTTTTTAAAAAATTGAAAATTTCATGTGTCGAACATCTTTGAAACTGGTTATAGAATCAAACTTGGATAAAGCATCACGTGAGGTAAATATCTGACTTTCATGTACATTATATCATGAATAATGGTATCACTTCAAACCTCCTACTCCTATATCTTCTTTCTCCAATTGCATTCTTCTTCATAATCATGCACGCATGGGTATTATCGACAATGACATGGCCCGAAACCTTTTATTTGGCACTGCGGGGTTTTCTTGGTTGCTTCCAATGTACAACACCTCACATAAATATGCTTCAATGGATCTCATGGGTGAGTTTGTATACATTCACAACCTAAACTCAAGTCTGAGGAAGGAGAGCCTAAGAAGGCCACACAATTAGTGGGTTAATCCTCTTGGCTCTTGTTGTGTCTTTCTTCCAATAACCAAGTGCTTGTGCATATAATGTTGTTGGTTTTGGGATATTAATTTGTGTATATTCCCATACTCAATTATAATCCAAGACAACTTCCATCCTTCCTTTCCAAGCACAAAAATTTGAGGTGCCCTCCAATGCATACTCCAACCTCAATCTGATGAAAGACATTTTTCCTGCACTTAAGAGAATCTACACCAAAAATTATTCAAATCGAAATTTATTTGAGAGAAGATTTAGAACAAGTTTTTCATGTAGTCTTCCAAGCTCTAATACCAAGTACAAATCACAAGAAATGTGCTACTGCTAATGAAATTGAAATGAAATCAAGAAACAAAATTTTCTTCTAATATTCTACGGAAAGGAAAACAAACGACAGAAACACATGAAATAACAGGAAACTATAAAAACACAAGGAACACGATGGTTTTACAATGGAACCCAACTAGGAAAAACCCCTTCGCTACTTTGTATTAATTTAAATGAGAAAGAGAAATAACTACAATGTCTTGCTTCAACTCTAAAGCACACCCTACATTGTAAAAAATTTCTCCTTCTTCCTGACCTTATTGGCCAACACTTATATAATTCAAGCCTCAACTAACCTCCTATTTCCTTGTGCAATATTGGAGGAATTAAGCTCCTAAATAATAGGGAAACTCCCTTTTTCTTTGCACAATTCCAAGGGGAATTAAACACCTACTCAGTGCAAAAGTTGCACACTCAACTCGTATACAATAATAAATACATTGATGCCTTTTTCCTCCACTCAACTAGGCAATTCAAATTCCATGCATGAATAGGGTTTTTTTAGTAAATTTATCAGTTAACTAAGAGATCAGTGAGTTAACAACAGTTCTACTACTCAACTAAACTCCTTCTGACTCTATTCTAGACTAGATCTTAGATAATTGTGTCTTACTAAAAATAACTCCACTAGATTGCTATATCTTAGCAATCAACCCATGCACAAATCTACTTCTAGCCTACAAACTCAAATTTACTAATTTAACTAGGAGAGAAAGCCATGTCACTCTAACTAACTGCAATCCAAGTCATCTTGCAGATGTGGAAATTTGAATTTATCCATTTGGCTAAGGCACAAGTCAAATGAGGCATTTTCTTGCTACAATTTCAACAAAAACTTATGCATGCATTATGTTTTGTTTTAGAGTATTCTTTAGCAAATTCATTTATGTATGCATTCTATGAAATCTATTATTGCCTATTAAAGGACTATTATGTGGACTAGGTTTTTCTTTGTCACATGGTTATTGTTTTTGCATCTAATATTTCTTTAATGATCATTTGCTAAACTAGACACTAACTACTATATATTTACTCTCATAAGTTAAATATTCATTGTTGTCCTAGATTCAACTAATTATTTCCTCGACTTTACATTTTTATTGTTTATTTGTTCATTTCTTCGCTCATTTCTTCTTGCTCTTATCTATCACTTAGATCTTAGTTGATTTATTTTAGTTTCATTTCTATAATTAGATAGTTTAGTTTAGATTTCATTTCCCCTCTATTTTCATGATAATTCAATATCTCACAACATTAAAAGAAAACAAATATGGTTATTGCACCAAAATGTAGATGTGTTTCTTACCCGAAATGGTCTGAGGTCTAATTTTGACCTCATACTGGAGAGAACCCTTGTGGTTGTTGTTGGGGAATTCATCCCTCTAAACATATTGCATATATGAAAAATAGAATAGTGTTTAATTTCTTTTTTTTTTCTCATAAATATTTTAGTTTGTTGGACTTAATACATTTGTGTTGAAGAATCTAGGGCATCTAAGTTAGGGTGAGATTCTTCTGACGATGATACCTATTTGTAAAGAAATTTTACTTTTCTTATTAGCACAATATTCTCTTATTATTATTAGTGTGTATTTTATTTCTTCATCAAACAGTGACAAAAAAAAAAAGAGATAAGAACACAAGATATTGGCTCTCATCCTGGGCAAAACCTCTCTCTCCTAGAGAGGAAAACCCTTTTGCAAATTTCTCTTATTGAAGCTTCAATTTACAAATTCCAAACCCTAGACCCTGGGCCAATAGATCCTCCAAGCACAAGACATAGTCTCTCTTTTGAACCTTCCTTTATGTTCTTCAATCAAAGCCTCCTTCTGCATTGCACCCTGATCTCTTCCTTCGCACTTATTTCGGCAACTGGCAGCATGACTACGGAAACTCTAGGTCTCCTTTAGAGACCTCTACTATGGATTACTTATTTTGTTCTCTTCATCGCTTGGAAATATTTATTTTTTTGATGCTTAGGCTAAAATATGGGGTTCTTGTTGAATTACATTTCTTACTTAGAGGCTGATTTTCTAACCCTACTGCAGATACGAATTTTCCTCACATGTGGTTGATTAGGGCTCAAGATTGTCCCTCTTTCTTGATCCTTCTATTTGATTCAGGTGACACCTACTTCACTTGAGATGGAGGCCTATATGGAGCCTCTTTTTAGTCCAATCAAACTCTACTAAGTTGTTTCTCTCATGGATCTTAAATGACTGTAGAAATATCTTGTCTTCTTCACATGTGTGATAGAAAAGAGCCCTAAAACATTCCTCCAAAACTCTAATTTCTTTCTTTTCTTCTTCGTTTGTCTAGAAGAAATCCTTTTCTCTTCTTCATACCTCCTTATTGACTCTCTTTCTCGCTAATTTCAGAGATAGCTCTATGGTCTATTTATGAGATTGAAATGCCCTATATATAGGAGTATGCCCCTCCTATTTGGGATGACCTCACTTAGTGAGGCCAACATGTACTTAAATGCACCAAAAATTCATTTCTTTGAGCTGACTTGCAGAGGATACTTGTCTTTTATTTGGAGGATCTCTTTTGACATATTTCTTTGACTCTAATACATAGATTTACATAGTGTAACATACCCACGTGGGTCTTTAACAGATACATTGACTCTTTTACTTTCCTAGAAGCACTTAAACATGTGCTTGACCTATCAAATGGAAAATAAACCCATTCTTGATAATGACAAGAATAATAATTCTTTTCTTTTACAAGTGAAAAGATCAAAATTACATTTATGAAGACCAAACCTAGTTACACTTTTTTCAACACTCCCTCTTAACTAGGGAGGTATTCATAAAGGTGTTTGAACATTTTCAATTTGAAGAATTCACATAAGATAAATTGAATTGGAAATCCATATATTCTAGAATCATAGTAACCAACATTGTCTTCATAGCAACGCCTTCACTGACAACTTTATCTCTCATTAGATCAGAGCACAATGTTGGTGAGATCAATGACTATAGACACCTTCATCATTGTCTCTCAAGGTACATACCCACCCAGGTGTTTACTGAGCATGACCTTCTAGTACTATTCTTGTCTTGGAATCCCAACCCTCAAATAATATCGGTCCTCTTGCCTACTCTTATCTTGGATGCCCTACACATCCTCAAAGAGCATCAGATACCAGATGATTACTCAATCCTGTATTTTTTCTTCCCAAGTGAAGACAAGAATGGTGTATCCATCTCTTCCTTTTAACTAGGGAAGATACACTCATTCTTGTAAAGGAATGTACCCAAGCTCCCTCTGACCAGGGACTTTCCCAAGCTCCCTCTTAGTTAGGGACTTGTTAGAGATCCCTCTCAACTAGGGACTCTCCTTTTCCATCAGCAACTTCTTCTTGTGGTTCCTTGAGCTACTTGATCAATTTCTTTCCTTTGTCATGAAATTCAGTTGAGCTTCTTCCTTGTAGGGCATCAACCATCGATCACTTTCCTTGTTAGTTTTTCATGTCATTCCTTTCTTCATGGAAAATAGCCTTATTGATACATATCTAGAACCTTCATCATATGTCTACTTCTTTCTCATCATGCTTCTTTAAGGTTTTTCCATCCACCACATCAATGCTAGTTATACTTGTACTTACAACCCTTGTTCCAGTAGCCCTACATGAACTCGTCAAGATATTATTAAAGAAAATAAAAATAACATTAAATCAAATAGCACCTTATGAGATGGCTTCTCATCATGACATTTTGTTGGCTTGAATCATCAGTATCCTGCATGTTCATATCTCCAAGGCCTCTCCAGGTGTCAAGGGTCCTTTAATATTTTTCTTCCTTTGTTAGAATTCTCGTGCCTTCTTCCAGGAGATGTCTGAACATGTCTGTCAGATGTTGATTCCTAGTGTCCATGTTGTTCTTTTATTCCTAACCTCTTTATCTCATATTATTATTTATATATTTTTTTAGTCAACCACCTCATACTCCATATGTGGATATTTCTCATGTCGACCTTTATCAGTGAGTGAACCATGCCTTCGTGCATTTTCTTCAATGAAAGAGATCTATCTTGTTCTTGAACATGCTATGAGAGAAATTATCCATGGTCACTGATATAAATGATGACATGATTTTAACTGAAAACATAGATTCATACATACCTCATCTTAGTTCTATCATTGATCATCTCAATTTTCTTAGATAGCTTCCTAGATTGAGATTACCTCAATCTTATTTTCTTTTCTACATCTTTCTTTGCCTACATATCATCCTTTTTTGAATCCCCATAAGTGGAATTCCTATCAAGAGATATTCTTTTCCTGAAATTCATGAACCCTCTATTAAATATTCTAGCGGAGGATCCTTGTAGTCCTCATCGTGCAAATGCTCATTTCTCCTTATGATATATAATGGCGTTCTAAGATGATTCTTCTTGATCATGATCATTATTCCTTTATGGATTGATGAGGTTATCCAATGGCTACATCCTTCCTACATGACTATCTATTTTTGTGCTATCTCTATATAATGCTCCTATATTCCTCAAGATGTCATTCTCATAAACCATGCATTCTATCCTACTTTTACATGTTCCTATGATACCCAAAGCTTTAAAGAAGCCTTATGTGAAGAAGTTGATCTCAGTTGTAGTATAGGTTCGGAGGGGTTTCCTTCTTCTGCTTCATTTCTTCTTCTTTCACTTCTTGGGTAATGTGGGCTTCTTCTCGTTTCCTTTTATTTTTTTCCTTCTTGAACTTAGGACAAGCCCTTTTATAGTGTCCATATTCTTGGTAGTCAAAGAATTGGACTTTGGACATATCTATTTTTCCCTTTCTTTGTGGACCGAACTTGCCAAATTTCCCTTTTCTCTTAGCCATAGCAGCAAATGCTTGCTCCTTTGATCCCACATCATCTTTGGCTTTCAGTCAAGTCTCTTCAATTTTTCATAGAGACCAAATTCTTGTAGTTGGTCTCTCATGTCAGAGACCTTCATGAGGTAAGGGAATATTCCTTCTTCCTTGGATATCTTCATTTTATATAGTTCATTACGCAACAATATCACTTCTACAGTTGTACTAACTGAGAATAGCTCCACAATTTTATCATAGATTTCTTTAGACGTTTCAAGTTTGGAAACATAAGGAATGAGAGGGTCCTTGATGGATTCTATCAGAATCCTTTGAGCCCTTGTTTCATCCTTATTATACTTTGATAGGGCTTGAGTTTGATACTTTGCAGGAACATTGACATTACCTTTTATGTAGTCCATAACTTCATTTTCTTTGAGAAGGAGATCAATCCTCTTTTTCCCTGCAAGGAAATTAGCAGTCCCAACCCATTCGTTGCTTTCCTTACAAAAATACATTTTGATATGTTTAGAAGAGGACATAAAAATACTTACTTGAGAGTGTTGGTGATGAAGAGATCTTGTTTCTTCCTTGAAGATTTGATGATTTGACTTCTTGGATCTTGGAATTCTTCAAGATGCTTCTTTCAAGGTGCTTTGTGAGAAATTTGCTTGTTGATGAAAACTTCTCAATGTGTACATCTGGAGATCTTCAATGATGGGCCTAGATATTGGGTGCCTTTCTTTGAAGATGAAGGGTCTTTTGATGGAGAATATTCTTGGATGCACTTTTTGGTATATGCCTTTAGATGGATGGCTTTTTTCTTTCTTTCTTCCTAGGATGGTAGTCCTTCTTGATGGATCTAGGAGAGGAGATGATAGTACTTTTTGTCTTTGATGGATCTATAACCCCAGCTTGTATATTTGATTTCAACCTTTGTGTGTCCTTTATTCTTGATCTTGATGCTTCACTCTTCTATGCGTTCTTGAGATGCCCTTCCTTGATGTGTAACTTGGGTCTAATACCATGTTGAAGAATTTAGGGCATCTAAGTTAAGGTGAGATTTTTCTGATGATGATAACTATTTGTGAAGAACTTTTACTTTTCTTATTAGCACAATCTTATCTTATTATTAGTAGTGTCTATTTTCTTTCTTCATCAAACAGTTACCAAAACAAGAGAGAGATGAACACAAGATATTGGCTCTCAAGTGAAAATCCTCTCTCTTTTAGAGAGGAAAACTAGTAGATCCTCCAAGCATAAGACGTCGTCTCTCTTTTTGCACCTTCCTTTATGTTCTTCAATCAAAGCTTCATTTTTCACTGCACTCTGATCTCTAACTTCTCACTTATTCCAGCAACTAGCAACACGACTGCAGAAACCCTAAGTCTCATTTAGAGAGATCTATTATGGAGTACTTCTTTTCTCTTCCTCGCTTGGCAATCATTCTTTTGATTGATTCTTAGGCTAGAAGATGGGGTTCTTCTTGAATTATATTTCTGAGTTAGAGGCTGATCCTAAAACCCTACTGTAGATATGAATTTTCCTCGCACGCGTGGATGATTAGGGCTCAGGATTGTCCCTTTTTCTTTCTCCTTTTCTTTGCTTGAGGTGACACCTACTTCTCTTGAGATGGAGGCCTATATGGAGCCTCTTTTTAGTCCGATTGAACTCTATTAGGTTTCTTCTCTAAATGACCACAAAAATACCCTCTCTTCTTCGCACGTGTGACAGAAAAGAGCCATAAAACAGTCCTCCAAAACTCGTATTTCTTTCTTTTCTTCTTCTTTGGTCTAGAAGAAGCCATTTTCTCTTCTTCATACCTCCTTCTTGACTCTCTTTCTCGCTGATTTTAGAGAGAGCTTTATGGCATATTTGTGAGGTCAAACTGCCCTATATATAGGAATTTGTCCCTCCTATTTGGGTCGATTTGAGCTAGTGAGGCCGACATGTCCTTAAGTGCACCAAAAATTCATTTCTTTGAGCTGAATTGAAGAGGAGACTTGTCTTTGCTTTGGATGATCTCTTTTTACATATTTCTTTGACTCTAATACATAAATTTACATAGTGTAACATACCCACATGTGTCTTTAACAATTACATTAAATATTTGACTTTCTTAGAAGCACTTAAACATGTGCTTGATCTATCAAATGGGAAAGAAACGCATTCTTGATAATGAAAAAAATAATAATTCTTTACTTTTACAAGTGCAAAGATTAAAATCACATTTATGAAGACCGAACCTAGTTACATTTTCTTCAACAATTTGGACTAGTTAAATTCCTTTTGTTTCAAAGGTTTTATATCCTATAGTTGGAAAGGTTTTGTATAACAAAAATGTTGCTTTCATAGACTTTAATTTTTCTCCCATAGTGGTGTAGTGAGAAGAGGACGATAAGAAGTCAACAACTCATCTACCAATAAAGACCAAGAATGTTGAACTAGAAAAAAACATGAAGTTCATGATGGACTTGAGGAGGAGGAAGGTTCAATTATTTAGAAGAGTAGGAAGAAATTTCACTTGAAAATTTAAGGAGGCACACTTGAAAAATAAAACAACTAAATACATATAACTATAGTCTATCTAATTTCATATGTATATATGTTTTTATCTACTAACTCTAGTGATCCTAGGGCTATAAAATAGGCAATGGCTATGGAAGATAAGCATCTATAGATATTGATCATAGATGGAAAAGTGGTTGCACCTATATAGAATGATATATGAGGCCCTCTATTGTTTATTTATAGACATATATTATTAAATGTAAATGGGTGTTCAAAAATAATATTGATTCGCATAGCAATGTTGAAAAATACAAGGCAAGGTTGGTTGCAAAATAATATTCCTAGGTTAAGGGGATTGAATTTAAAGAGATATTTTCCTCAATTACTAAGTTAACATTTATTAGATTCCTACTATCTATATTAGCATCTTTTTAGTTAATTATAGAATAAATGGATATGAAAACAACATCCCTACATGGTGACTTAAAAGACGACATCTATATAACATAGCGAGAGCACTCAGTTGAAAAAGGTAAAAAATCATTGGTTTGCAAGTTAAATGAGTCATTATATGGTCTCAAACAATCTACTATAATATGGTACCAAAATTTTGAATTTTTTTCCTTGGGATTAGGTTTTCTAATATGTAAATCATATTTTCATGCATTAGAAACAAGAACATGGTCGCTTCCTTGTTATCGCTCTAAATGTAGATGATATATTATTATTTGGTAATAGTAATGATATGATATTTTTTATTTGAAGTCTTAGTCGCAATTTGATATTAAGGATTTGGGGTCTACCAAATATATCTTAGGAATGGATATTACAAGGGATAGAGGAAATATAAGGAATTGGTTGAGCATATTAAGTATGTAAATTTTGTATTATAGTGTTTTTGCATGGTAGATTGCATACCATTGAGTGTTCTGATTTTTTAAAAGAATTAAAATTTCAGTTGAGAAATGTCCTACATCACCTCTAAAAATGGAGAATACAACCTAAATCATTGTGTTTAACAAATTTAACAAATTTCATTGATAAAATTCAAAATTTGGTAGATTTGATATGCACACTAACAAATTTGATAAAAGGTGACTTTTTATTCGCCTGTAAACCTAACGCCCTTTAATAATTAATCTTAAGTGATTTTAAATGACATTTATACATGCAGTGGTGGAAAATGCTCTTTGTCTTCATAGGCAACCAAGTCTCTTGTATGGATGTCACCTATTTATCTTGCATGCATTATGTCTCTTATATTGTGTTTATCATCATCAATTATCATAATGATGTTTCAAGAGACCCACACTCAATGTATATATAGGGTTATGTGGATTCTGTTTGGGCAGAGGATGTAGATAGAATGATATTTATGAGCAAATATATGTTACAATTCTTTGGTGGAGTAGTCGTTATAATGAGCATGCAACAGGCAATACTCACTTTGTCCAAGGAGAGGCATAGTATATAGTAGCTAATGATACATTTAAGGATGACATTTGGTTTAGGGAACTATGTTAAGAGGTAATGCTAAGTGAAAAAATATTACAATTAAATGTGATAGTAATGGTGCCTTTTGTATAACTGAAAGACCAAACCTTCGTGCAAATACAAAGTATATAAATATGTAGTGCCATTTGATTAAAGACATGGTAGAAATTGATCCCACTACATGTAGAATAGAAAATTATAGGTTGTTTTCTTAAGGCACTTCATTGTGAAAAGACCACTAGTTAGAAACCCTATGAGTGAAAATCCAGTCATGCTAAGGGCTGGTGTGGCCTAGGTTGTGTGCGATCATTGAGTGATTTTGACGGCTCATATGCCATTCAATTGTGACTGCTGAAGCCATACGTTAAGCGTGCTAGCCATCTGAAGGCTCACATTACCTAAAAAAAAACATGGTAGAGAGTGGAAAGATGATCCTAGAGAAAATTGGCACCTTGTAGAAAGTTGGAGATGACTGGATGAAATGAGTGAGCATAGGTAATTTTTTTGTGAGTTTATGGACCTTATGGGCCTTAGCGATTAGTCTATATTTTATGTATTCTCGGTTGTATTCTTGTAAGGTATATGACAACTAAAATAATGTCAGAATAGGTGTATGATACACCTTGTAGTGTTGTAGTGGAGTACAAAATAAATTCCAGATATAAATACAGAATAATGTAATAATTAATGAGTAATAATGTCACATCATAACCAATGAGTAATGGAGGGGAAGCTTAGCAACGAGATAGTTCCTACAAGATAGGACCCATAGGCATGTTTCTCGAAGGGGTCGCTTATACTCGGTTTGATCTTGGGCCTCTCCTAGTGTTGTTTACTACCTCATTCGACGAGAACGAAATAATTCGATGGTAACTGCCCACTCCAAATACCAAAAAACCTAGCTTCCCCCCCTATAGATCCTCTTTTCCAATCAAGTTGCCTTTAGAGTTCCCTGAAACTGCTTGGTTGGATGTATCCTGATTAGGATCTCCTTCGAAAAGACTTTAGATACATCTGTGCATGAAATTTTCTTCTCCTTGTCATTGGGATCCTAATGGAAGAGCGGAAAATGATTTCTTTGAGGCTGTATAGGTGCACTGAAAGGGAAGGCAAGGAAGTGATTTCCTTTTCAATTGTAAAGTAATAAATTCCTCGTTGTTTTTTTTAGTAAAATGTTCCAATAGTTCTTTAATTATAGTAATAGGATATAAGTAATAAGATCTAAGCTAGTCTAAGTAAAGTGTATGGGTTAAAGATAAACTCCTAAGTGACTAAAGATTATTAACACCTTAGAATACCATGATTATTCTTCCTTCTAATACAAATAATAAGAAAATAAATAGTTCTTAAGCTATACTCTTATGGTATGTTTCTTATATCTAATGAAGAGAATAACAATATCTAATTCCTAACTAACCCATAAGGATAAGAATACCACCTAACTAATTTAGAAAAAATATATTCTAATATCCTAAAGAGACTTTAAACCTTCTAACCTAAAGATATGTTATCTCTACTAATATAATAATATTTCCTAACCTAAAGCCTTAATAGACCTTAAATAGTCTCATCGTAACGCCCATTCCTGGACTGTAATTTCTAAATGAACGCATAGGGAACAAGCATTGTACAACCTTATATAATAGAGCCTCTAGAAATAGACCATGAAATATAAGCTCTATCACTTTGAAAAACCATCATCCCCTATCGATATCGAATGGGGTCATTTTCCACATGTTAGAATCTCATCTCAACTAGTTTTGATGGGTCAACCTCACCCCATGCCTATTTTCTATGGATATAATTTTGAATCGAAACTTTGGGTGGTGGGATTTATATATCCTGGATAGGAGGATTTTGAAACCAACCCTCCCAACTTTGTACCGGACCCCCACCCACCTGGTGTTTATTTCAGATGAGGATATTCTTGCTTCATGCTTGGCCTTTATGTATTTCTTTCTACACATAACTCTTTGAATTTGATACAAAGTAACATCAATGAATAACTTGTTGGTAGTTCCAACATGTAAAAATGGAAAATCATAAAAAATTTATGGCTTTATTGTGTTTATTTATGTTTTATGCTTCCTTATTACAACATATGAAGTTGTGTAGTGCCCTGTGAAGTAGACATGACTTGATGGTATAGAGTTTAACATTTTGGCCATAGTCTAAATCTTTTGCATTGGGCTCTTTTGTGGGCATATTTCTAGGTCACTCTTACTCGAAATTTGACAGAGATTTACTGGAATTACAAGTTTGACTTGTGAAATTTGCATAGTTTGAGTCCTCCAAGGGGTTTTGTTTATGCATTCAAAACACATTTACATTTTAAATAATTCTAAGCAAAAGAATTATTTCCCTATTCCAATTGGAAAAGGCCAAAACATAGAAAAGTTAGATTTCAAATCAAAGGAACCCATTTCAAACTAAAATTTTAATATGGCCCCTTGTTATGAAATTAAAAAATATAGCAACCTAGCAATGTAAGTTGAATGGTTGATAAATGTCCATAGATTTAGGACGCTTATGCATCAAAGAAAAACAATTGTGGCAACAAGGTTGACAAGAATTCAAATCTTAGGGTTGAAAGTAAGTTACTCAAAAAACTTTTAATAACTCAAATAATCACAAATATCCATTTATAAAATGCGATTAATATAATCAATTTAATAACAATTTTTTATTAAATAGTGATAACAAGTATATTTTTTTTATTAAATCTTAACTAATCTAAGATATATGAAATTAGAACATCAATTAAAAAAAAGAAACTGTAATAATATATTTGACAAAAAAATTAAAAACCTTAAAATTGGAAGGGAGTTATATAAATTAAAATTTTTTAATAATAAAAATAGTCAGAAATCCTTATTTTTTATATAATACAATTAACTTAATCACTACCTTTAACTATTACCATTAGCAAATAAAAATATGTCAACCAATCAATACTAAACCTGATAGAGATATAACCATAGTAGAGATATATGCCTTAAAAGTATGTATTAGGGAAATGGATTATGATTGATATGGCATGAGTACACCAGATGCATGGCCAAAACTGAAGGCGGCCATGGATGGAATTGTTGGCATCGAGCAGGATTGTCTAGGGATTCTGTCGTGGTGCATTAAATGGGATTGCTAAACTTTAAATCTATTATCCGTATTCAAATCTTAATACTTCCCATTTAATGCATCACTGCCAAATGTATATACGTTTACAGGGTTCAACCAGGCCCGCACTGTCAACCGACATTAGCACCATAGGCGCAGTTACTGCTCTGATAGATGTCGAAAGAGCGTAGGTGCTCGGGTGTAAGGGAGTAGGATGGAATTTGACGGAATGATAGGCTGTCAAATAAAGTTTAAAAATTGTTAAGGGTTTTGTTAAGGTATTATTTTTAAGCTGAAGTTGTAAAACTGGTTGGAAAATAGTCAAATTTAATTAGCGAATTTGTTTTGAAATTCAAGATTTTGTGAAATATTAAAATTTATAATTTATTTAAAAAAAATAGTTGACCCAATTTTACTAAAAAAAAATAAAATTAAAAATTAAACTCTTGAAATATT
Organism: Pinus taeda; assembly: GCA_000404065.3. NCBI lineage: Eukaryota > Viridiplantae > Streptophyta > Pinopsida > Pinales > Pinaceae > Pinus > Pinus taeda. Next base: position 53,673 of record APFE030544455.1, on the reverse strand, counting down.
TTCAATATTTGAATGAGCTCCTCCATCTAATAATTCACATACTTTTTTTAATTGTGATTCTGGCTCTAAAATTCACATACAAATATATATATTTTCTCTGTATTTGAATGAGGTCCTCCATCCAATAATTCACATACATTTTTTATTGTGATTCTGGATCTAAAATACATATACATATATATAGTATTCATGGTTCTTCCAACTCGAAAAAGAACATAGGTCAAATTGGCAATGGCTCCGGGGTTTTATCCGGGCGATTTAGGGAGGCCTTGCCGTCTACAACAACCTAAAAATAAAAATATTTAAGCGCCCTCACGTGGCAACTGCAAGCGGCTTATGGGTCACTGTATTTTTCGCTGAATCTCGTTTGGGTGGAATCTCTGCAACTTCCTTGTATTTTTTGTTCTGTTTTCTTGTTCCTCAAATCCGTCTGCTTTGTCATGAGTTCAATGTGTTTGTTTTTCTGATGATCATGTTCGGCAATGTCAATGTGTTTGTTTTTCAGATGATAATGTTTGGATATAGACCTGTGATTATGTAACTTTCTCTATATAATGGAATAAAATGGTGTTTTTTTCTTCCCGGAAAAAAAATTAGTAGTTATTTTAAAAGTTCATAAAAATATTTAAGCATCCTAAAGTGGCAAATGCAAGTTTATTAGCCATTTTAAACGCTGATAAAACTATTAAATAAGCAGAATGAAATGATATATATGATTTATATGGGCGTTGTTTAATTATTATTAATTTTGGAATTTTGGCTTGGAATTTGGGTAATTGTATTTTGGTTAAATTTCGATTTTTTTCTTCCGGGAAAATTTTTTTATTAGTTAATTTAAAAGTTCATAAAAATATTTAAGCACCCTAAAGTGGCAAATGCAAGTTTATTAGCCATGTTAAACGCTGATAAAACTATTAAATAAGCAGAATGAAATGATATATATGATTTATATGGCCGTTCCTTAATTATTATTAATTTTGGAATTTTGGCTTGGAATTTGGCTAATTGTATTTTGGTTAAATTTTGATTTTTGTTATTTAAAATGAATTTTTGATTATAAATATAGATTCAGCACTTTGAAAAAATGAAATATTTTATAATATATGAATTCAGTATTTTGAAAATTTTCTAGATACTTTACAATATATAGATTCAATATTTTGAAAAATTCCAAGACACTTAAATTATAAATAGTTCACAACTTAAACAAATAATTTAAACAAATCTTTATCAAATTCTAAACAAAATAAACCAAAAAATATTCTAGAAAACTCTGCAAAAACATATAACAAATAAACAACATTTAAAATGTGGTGTTTTCAAATTCCATGATTAAGGATAAAAAGAACTAAATAAACGGTTCAAAATATCAAATAAAAGCCACATAATTTCTTATGGCCATTAATCTAAACATGTCAAAAATTAATGTTGTGACAGAACGGAAACTGCATGCTCTTTAACTCGTAATTTTCAAAATAAAATACATATTCAACCAGAATCATTCTTAATATTTTTATGACAAAATAGGATACACATTATAAGCTTCTTTCACCAAATACTGCATTATCACTAAATCATGATCCATTGAAACCACTGGTTATTCAATATCCATCTTTTTCACTATCAGAAATGGAATTTTTTTAGCGGAAAAAAAATATGGTTTTTTCGTATTAAATAAAGAAGTTGCATTTTTTTAGATTTGAAGATAAAGAGATCATAAAAACACTTTTAATAACAAAGTCAAAAAAGTGTTACATAGCATATACTAAGTGGCTATATTGCCTACAACATTTGAAAATTCAGCTCACTGAAAGCCAAAACCATGAGAAAAAACAAAAAAACAGACTTCCTGTAATCAGAACTCATACAACATACTAACGACAAACAAAGCGCAACTGTAATCGAAATACTTAGTTAACCCTAGTTGTGCTCCGGAGTGGCTAATTGTGGAGCAGAATTAGAGGGAGGGAAGGGAGGAAGTGGAACAAGGGGACTAAATGGTGTGAATGGTAGAGAAGATGGGTTTAAACCACCGAGTGAGGGTGGCATAAAACCCAATGGAGGAAAATCAAAAGATGGAATTGGTGGCATAAAACCCAATGGAGGAAAATCAAAAGATGGAATTGTTGGGACATTAGGAAGTCCAATCCCACCACTGGGAGGTGATTCAAAGCCAGGAATATTCAACAATGATCGCCTCCTGCTCTGAGCATTCTTTGATGGATCCCTGGAGGTAGCACACACAGTGCTCATAAACAGAATCACCGCGAATGTGGCAACAGCCCATAATTTCGACGAGCGCTGCATTTTCACAGAAATGGATTTGTGGAATGCAGAGAACTACCATCTATAATCTTCTTTTATAATACTCGCCTACCTGCACCTTGTCTGCCTCTGCAAACTCGTGTCAGCTGCCACTGACATCGCCACGATTCAACAATCAATGACTGTAAAAGCACAACTACTCCACTTGTTCTCATTACTAGAGAGCTCTTTTTTTTAACCAATGTAGATTAAACTTGTACTTTCAGGCTTGTAATTTTCCTTTATTTAAATTGTTTTTCTAATTAAAAAATTAGTGAGTAATATAGAAAAAAATATAAGTAGTGAGTAATATAAAAATTGAATAAATTCAATAATTTTGTTATCTCATATTTATTGAAGTGTTTAAAAATTTAGTTTAATCATACAAAAAATATTAAATGGATGGTAGAGATTTAATCTCCAAAGAGAAATTTTAAAATATTTATAGTAATATACACAAATCAATGGTTGAAATTTATCTTCAAATACTTGTACTTTTTTTACCTTTTTAATTAATGAAAAAAATGTCATATAAACAAGTGTCATATGGAGTAACTTATGAATTTTTTGGCATGTGGTATTAATAAGCTATAGTATTGTAATGAAACCTATTTATAAATTAAGAATCTCTAGTTAAATGTGCATGATTAAGAATAATATCTCATTTTTATAAAATGTGTATATGTTCAACTTATATATTAATTCTTTTCTATAATTAATAACAATAACAATAATTTAAAATAGTTATAACTTAATTAGCTTTCATGATTTTTTTTAATAATGTAAATGGTATCAAGTAAATAATTTGATGCTTATTATGAAGAGATGCCTATATGCATTTGACAGTGATTTATTTATATAGTTGTGTTACTTTTACTAGATTTCATATAAGATTGAGATAAAAAAAAATCACATGATCAAACTGAAACCATCATGATCTTGCTTTATTACACTATGATATCATCATATGGCATCATCTTCTTGCTTTATTACACTATGATATCATCATATGACATAGTTTTCTCTTCATGTTGCTTCATTACACCATGCTATTATCATATGGCATGGTTTTGTTTTCTATTTAGATATAAAAAATTAGTAGGTAGATTTCCCTATTCCCGCTTAATTTAAAGAAGAGGTACATAGTACAACATATTCCACATATCTTAATATAAACATGCTTACTTAGTCATGTCAATGGGACTTGAACCTCAATGTTAAGGTTATCATTAAATCCTCCCAAACACCTAAAGATACACTCACTTAATTATGTAAAAACAGTAAAATGCAAAAGCATCACTAAAATATAGTACAAACATTTATGTTGTGTAGATGGTACAACACTAGAGTACAAACTCTTTTTTTTAGAGTGGATAGTTTGAAAGTATAATGGAAAAAAAGGTGCATGATATTAAACTATTAAACTTGTATAATACGACCTCTTTCATAATACCTCTGAAAAATAGGATAGATCTAGTTTTATGATGAATAAGAGTTGGCAGCTCAAAAATTAAATGTGAAGCCTCATAATGGGATATGACAGCTGTAACACCCCAGGATGCATAAGTTACTATAGTTATTTTTATTTTTACTTTTAATTATCCCAGTACTTTTTGTTTTCATTTATTGGTTGACACTTGTGGCTCGGGGAAAAGCCTAGTAGAACTTTATAATAAAACATTGATTGGAAATAAAAGGTGTGTTTGAAAATTATAAGAAAGACCAAGAATAATGAATTCCAAAACTCTTGACAGTTAGAAACAGTTAAAAAATTTATTACCTTCTCTCTCTCCCTAGAGAAAGGAAAAGGAAAAGAATTTGATCTCAGTGGGAGGAGAGAGAGAAATGGGAGGTGAAACGAAAGAAATGGAAACCCTGCAGAAGTTTCTGTAAGGGGTCAGAGTTTTGTCAGGTTTGAGGTGTTTTTGAGCTGGACACCAAGCCAGTGAAACCTCGAGTAAGGAACCTTGAGGAAGGGTAATTCTAAACTGGAATGGTAAAGTCTTAAGGTTCGTAGTTGATAAGGTGCCAAAAAAATTGCTCTAAATTCAAATTTGTCGGATCGGTGTGGAACCTGAACGGCCACATAGTTCTCATTATCTTGGATCTGGCACAACTTGTTTCACGCGAAATAGACTCTGTATGCTACAAGAAACATGTTTTGTTCGTTTTCCTAAACACGCGAATTTTTACAAAAAATGATGACAATCCAATCAGCAGTACATACTGTTGACGTGGTGCTAACTAGGCATGCCTACGTGGTAGGGTGATTGTGCATTGACTATTTTCCTCCAGTGAATTAGGTGGTGCCAAGTGGCATGATTTCAATGGCATTGACGTGGCGTGATATTCTTGGTCGGTTGGTGGCCAACCAGAGGCTGCGAGGTGGCACATCCAGGGACCGCCGTGTTGCAGTCCTAGGGCCACCACAATTTGTTAAGGGTCAAATGGATTGGGTGGGGGTCGAACACTAGACCTTTGTCCAACAAACAATTCCATCTACCATCGTGCCACCATGTGTCTTATTATATTATGGTACGCGACATATATTTAAACATTAACGTAAAGCAGTTTTAAGAAAGGGACCATCCATGAGGGTCATCCCGTGGGGGCACACAACCCAAAAAAGCCACGGGCGGAGTGGAGTGGGGGCCCAGCTAGTGGGGACAAGCCGTTGGCCTTAGCACTGGGCATGTGGCCCCCCATGTGGCCTGATTTTAGGAAATAAGGCCTTAGAGGGCTTTTAAGCACCCCGACAAATCTGCCCAAATATTGGGCAATTTGGTGCTCGGTTAGCGGAATTAGAGGTGAAATTGTAGGATGGTGCCAGATTTTGGGGAATTTATAGAGTGAATAGTGCAAGAGCTAGGGGAAGCCATAACTTCTTCTGTTTTTCACCAATTCAGGAGTAGGAAGAGGCTAGATGGTCATTTTTGGACATTCTGGAGTCATTAGAGCAGGTTTCAAAGATATTTGAGTATTGTGAACTAATGTATTCATACTTTTGAGCATAATAGAGAGGGCCAAGCCATTGGATACTGGATCAAGGAGGCGTAGCCCAGGAGGGGTGAACTTCTTCATCATGTGTTGTTGTGTTACTGTTTATGGTGATGTTTATGTCTGATATATGTTGTTTTTCATTCATTTGTTTATGTTAATTTGTACATGAAATATACATAAAAACATTCAAAAACTCATGATAAAACTTGCAATTAACCTCATGAATCCTTAAGCATTTTACATATTCTGAAGAGGAATTTAGCACAATAAAACTAATTTTTCCATTTAGATCAAGTTTGGTATTAGAGATCTTGGTTTTCTTTGTGCAATGAGAATTTAATTGTTTGCAAGTGAATGTGATGCTTACAAGGTTGAAGCTCAAGAGAGGAAATGTCCTGAAGTTGGGACAAAGATAAGAAGAAAAAGGTTGCCACAATCTCCACCACCAATTCTACCTCAAATTCTAGTTGAAGCTTTAGCAAGCATGTCACATGAAGGAGAGCCTGCAAATATGTCAGAGGATGAGAAGGTTTTTAGAAAAGATTTCTTTGACATAACAGAGATGGTGAAAGTCCTCTATGAAGAGAGGAATACAAGACTACATGGTGAAAGCTCCAAGCCTCCAAAAGGAGAAGGTTCTTTAGGAGGGGGAGGTAATGGAAATGGAGGTCAACCTCCACCATCTCCACCATCATCTTCATCTTCATCTTCACAGGAATCTTCATCCTCTTCCACTAATACAACCATGACTTATACTCATCAACGTACCTCAAAAGAAATTGGTAAAACATCTCTGTTTAAACTCGATTAAATTTGAGCTGCCTATGTATAATGGTTAAGTGAATGCAGAGAAGCTTGAAAATTGGGTTCTTTATTTGGAGTTCTATTGTAGAATTCAAAACCTTCAATATGATGACACGAAGATTTAGCTACCTTCCTTGATACTGGAGGGTGCAACACTAGTATGGTGAGAAGCCAAGACACAAGATGAGATAAAAAACATGGTATGATATCAATTCTTGGTTTGATTTCATTGTTGCAATTAAAATATAGTTTTACCCTCTAGCATATATGCATAAATCCATCTTGAATTGGCAGAACCTTAGACAACTTAAAGGTCAAAACGTGCAAGATTACACTCAAGAATTTAGAAGAAGGTCTCTAATGTTAGGTGTAGATTTGCAATCAAAAGACGCGTTGTTGAGGTATATAAGGGGTTTACGCAGCTACCTAAGGCATATTATCCTTATGTTTAATTTCATTAGTCTAGATGAGGTTTGTGTGCAAGCCATTCATCTTGAGGCAAGAGGGAAAAATATTCCAGAAGAGGGTAGCAAAAATCCATTTATGGGTAAATAAAAAGAAAAGTGTTTCAAATGGAAAGGAAAGAAAAATGCATCCATTAAAAAGGAAGGATTGAAAGCAATATGTAAACATTGTTCCAAAGAAGGTCACGATGAAGATTATTGTTGGAATCTTCATCTAGAGATGAGGCCTAAGAAACTCAACAATAGAGGAAAAATAAAAGATAGTTGTAATCATTCAAGAGGGTTTGGGATCCGATTCGGGTGATGAAACTAAAATTACAGCCATGGGTATAAAAGGAAAAGAATCCATTACTAGCACTAGTACATCAAATTGTCACACTAGCACTCCAAATGAAGAAACAAGGACTGAATTATTTCATGTAAGGGTTATTGCAAAACATTCAAAAATTGACACACTATTCGATAGTGGGTCTCAATCCAACTTGATATCTGAAGACTTAGTCAAGAAACTTAATCTTGAAACCATTCCACATCCCAAGCCATATCCATTGGGTTGGATATGGAAGGACACAAACTTACAGGTTACAAAGAAATGTATTATTCAGTTTGCAATCACAACAAACTTCATTGACGAAGTTGAATCAGATGTTGTATCGATTGATATTTCAAGAATTGTTTTGGGTAGTCATTACCTCTATGATAGAAAATCAGTCTTCTATCCCCATGAAAAAAAGTACCACTTGTTCAAAGATGGTGTGGAGTATATTGTGAGAGCTCATCGCAAGAAACTAAATCTTTCATTAGTTAATGCAGGGAAAATGAAAAAACTAGTGAATTCAAGCAAGAATTTAGTGCTTATTATGAGCAAACCAAAGAATGATGTTGATTATAAAGTGTTTGAAGGTTTTGATACAAAATTGAAACAAGATTGTGTTGATGTAGTTAACCAATATGATGAGATGTTTCAGGAACCAAAGGTATTGCCTCCCAAGAGAGGAATGCGACATGAAATACCATTGCAACTTCTAACATTGGCATGTACAGGATGTCAATAATGGAAAATGAAGAAATACAAAAGCAAACCCAAGAGTTGTTGAACAAAGGGATCATCTGACCATCTCCTTCGCCATACAGGTCACCTATTGTTTTGGTGCCCAAGAAGAATGGAAAGCATGTCACTAACTGGAAATTAAGGAGTGCATATCATCAAAGTAGAATTGTTGAAGTGTTTATTTGGGGTAGCATCGGATGTGCTCTAGAAATGAAAATTCGCGGAGAGGCTAAAGCACATGAGATCTCCAAGACCCAGAAATTCTTTGGGCAGATTCTAACCAGTATGGGAGATATTAAAATAATTAATATTTTTAATGGAGTTCCTAAATCTAATCTTAGGAAAAGTAAAATATTAATGAGTATTAATATAAAACTGTGTTAGAAGCTTCCAAAAGTCATGGATCAATCCAAAGCTAATCTTAGCCGTTGATTAGAAATTTAATCTCGATCGTTGAAGGACCAACAAGAAAAGTATAAGAAGAGGCATGAGGGTCAGTTGGAGAACAAATTGAGGGAGACAAATCAGTTCGATTTTTGGAGAGAGGTTGGCTGAGAAATTTGAACTAGTGGTCTGGAGAGTAGCAAGAGGCAGCGAGCATGGAATAGAGGGTCAAGAACAACACCAAAAGACCAATGCAAAGGTTGGAGAGGCAGACGCAGAGGCAGCAGACTGCACAGTCACTGGAGGGTCTGTGTGGGTGATGCAGAGAGGCCCAGTGCTAATGCAGGGAGACAGGGGATGACACAGAGGGTATGGGAGCTGCGCAGAGGCCAGCAAGCCTGACGCCGAGGCTGGGAGAAGTGTTGGAGATTTTTTCTCTGTTGGGTAGGCTAGTTTGGCACCCAGTTGTACTGAAGAATTATTGAATAATAAAATCCTCCTCTGCTGCACTGGTTTTCCCACATTGGGTTTTTCTAGTGAAAATTGTCCAAAATATATGTGTTGATGTGTTGATTTGTGTGCATGTGTTTGTTTCTATATTATGGTGTGATATCTACAGAAGAATTTGTTTTAATGTTTACTGAAGGGTTTTCATAAATAACTTATTGAGACATAAGTAGGTAAAATAAATCAGTTGTTGCAGTGATAGAATTTTCACATGAAAGAGACACATGGAAGATGACATTCAAAATAAAGCAAGGTTTATTTGAATGGCTAGTTATGATTTTTAGTCTTAGCCATGCTCCTAATACTTCTGTGCATATGATGAATGATGTATTGGAGTCATTTATAGATGAGATAATATATTTAGATGACATCTTAGTTTTCAGAAAATATCTTGATCAACATGTCATCCATGTGAGAAAAGTACTTGATGTCTTGAAGAAAGAAAAATTGTTTTTTAAAATGTCATAGTGTGAATTCGATAAAACTTCTTTGGTTTGATTGGCGCATATTGTTGGAGGAGGTGAGTTGAAGATAGACCCCTCCAAGGTCGATGTCATGATGAATTGGCCAACGCCCAAGACAGTCACTGGAGTAGGAATTTTTTGGGAGCAGCCCAATATTGGAGAAAGTTTATTGCTAACTTTTCTTCTATCACGGCTCATTTGCATGCATTGACTAGTGTGGAAAAGGTCTTCCAGTGGGGAGGCAAGAAACAAAAGGCATTTGATGTATTGAAATAAAAGATCGGTTCAACTCATGTACTTTCAAATGACTATGCCACGGGCAGAGTCCTCATGCAATATGGTAAGGCCATTTCATGTCATTCAGAAATTTTCAATGGTCCAGTGACAAAGTTGTATCAATCAAGTCACTTTCGACGGATGGGATCTTTACAACAATTCCACTTGGTCAACAGGTATAAGAAAGGTATATACAAAAATGTTGATGATATGCTTTTTAGGCCTATTATTAGTGTAACTACTTTACTCAAGCATAATTTTGTTTTGCATGAAATTTATGTTCAGCAATATGCATACTTTCAAAATGTACATTTAAGCTGGAGCCAAGAGAACGAAGTAGGGTAATTTGATTACCATTTGCGTCATAGTTTTTTGTACCATATTGGTAAGAAGGATGTTGTTATTCATAGTGACATGGAAAAATCCAAGAATTTCATTGAACGATTCTAAATGTTACCTCAAACAGTTCAAGATCAACTTGAAAAGATCCAAGGCAAGTAAAAAGCAAGGGACAGAAATCATTATGTAGATCACAAGTTCTAATTCGGTGATGAAGTTTGGCTTAACATTAGAAAATAGAAGCTCCAAGGAGAAGGTAAAAAGTTGAAACCAATTCGATATTGTCCATTCAGAATTCTGGAAAAGATTGGTGACAATGCCTTCAGGTTGGATTTGCCTTCATATATGGAAATTTATGTCGTTGTTGACGTTGAGAACTTAAGGTTGTATGAGCCTCCTTTGCTTGAAGATCAAGGAGAGAATGTTCAAATTCCTTCAATCAAGGATTTTCCTCCTGAATACCTTGAAGAACTACAACAAGAAACCATTCTTGACATAAGAACAAGGTCTTCAAAATGAGGGAGTGTGGACTACCTTTGAGTTGGGCTCAAAGGAAAAAATCCTTTTAAGGCAATATGGATCAAGATTGGAAAGGTGAGGGAATTGTACGCTCACATGTTGAACAACTAAAAGTGATATTTTGGGCTCCAAAAGCTTCCAGTGGGAAGGAATGATCAGGTTCTCAAAAATTTTCTCATAATTCCAAGTTATCAGGCCGCGCAGTGCTCATCATCTTGAATCTGTCACAACTCATTTCACGCAAAACAAACTCTGTACGCTTCAAGAAACATGTTATGTTCATTTTCCTATACACACAAATTTTTGGAAAAAAAAAATATGACAGTCCATTCAACAGTTCGTACTGCTAACGTGGCACTGAATGGGCATGCCTACATGGCAGGGTGACTATGCATTGATTGTTTTCCTCAAGTGAATTAGGTGGTGCCAAGTAGCACAATTTCAATGGCACTGATGTGACGTGATATGGTTGGTCGATTGGTGGCCAACCACAGGCTACCACGTGGCCTAGCTAAGGGCTGCCATGTGGCAGTCCGAGGGCCACCAAAATTTGTTAACGGTCGAATGGACTAGGTGGGGGTCGAACACTAGACCTCTGTCCAACAAACAGTGCCATCTATCATCACACCACCATGTGTCTTATTATACTATAGAATGCAACATACATTTAAACAGTAATGTAAATCAGTTTTGGGAAAGGGACCAGCCCCTAGGCATGTGCAGCCCAACAAAACCACGGGCAGAGCGGAGTGGGGGCCCGACTGGCGGGGCCGGGCCATTGGCCTTAGCCCCCTTGTGTGGCCTGATTTTTGGAAATAAGGCCATAGAGGGATTTTAAACACCCCGGATATTGGGCAATTTGGCATTTGGTTAGCGGAGTTAGAAGCGAAATTGTAGGTTGGTGCTATATTTTGGGAAATTTGTAGAGTGAATAGTGCAAGAGCTAGGGGAAGCCATATGTTCTTCAGTTTTTTACCAATTCATGCCCATTAAGAGGCTAGATGGGAATTGTTGGACATTATGGAGCCATTGGAGCAGGTTTTAGAGTTGTTTGAGTATTATTAATTGATCTATTCACACTTTAGAGCATAATAGAGAGGGCCAAGCCATTGGAAGCTGGACCAAAGAGACGTAGCCCAGGAGGGATGAACTCCTTTATCATCTGATGTTGTGTTACTATTTATGGTGACGTTTATGTCTGATATATGTTGTTTTTCAGTCATTTGTTTATGATAATTTGTACATGAAATTTACATAAAAACATTCAAAAATTGGTGATAAAACTTGCAATTAACCTCATGAATCCTTAAGGACTTTTACATATTTTGGAGACGAATTTAGCACAACAAAACTAATTTTTCCATTCTGATCTAAAAATGGGGCACTTAGGCTTTTTGTCTAATTTACAAGAACCTCTCCCACTTCCAAAGCTTAAATATTCCCAAGTCTTATTGATTAACCAATGCAGAATTAAAAATGCTTGAAAATATATGTGTATGTTGGTGTTTGTTTTTAACTGATTATATGTTGTAATGTAATGTGCTCAAACTGATATATAAATACATATAACAGTAAATAAAGCAGCAGAGATAATGCAGCAATAAAACACACACAAAACAACAATATTAATTTCGAGTTCACCCAAAACACTTGGGCTACATCTCCGTGAGCTCTAATCAACTCAACTAGACTCTCTGGGATTATGGCAAAGCCCCTTTTTACAAGCTCTTGGCTCAACTCCACTGTTTTACACAGAAACAATGGGTTTAAACATCATTTTATCTCTGGTTCTTGAAGCTCTTGGCTTTCTGGCTCTAGGCTCATGCTCTGGCTCTTGGATCTAGCTTTGGCTCTTGGCTCTGGCTTCTTCAGCTCTCTGTCAGTTTATAGCCCTCTGGCTTCCCACTTGAACTTTAAGTGACTCCCTTGTCTGTGTGTGCTTCAACTTTTGCTTTATGCGCTACTTGTTTTGCTACTGCCTTTTTGTGCTGCTCTCTTACTCCTCAACTTCTTTCTTTGGCTTCACTTTTTGGTTATGCTCGGTTTCAGCAACAACTCCAACAACCTTCCGTCTCTGACATTCATGTCTTTTAATCCAACTAGTGTTGTCCGTTCGTTTTCCTCTTCTCAGACTCTCTAGCTCCCGACCTCTGTCCGCTCGAATCCCCCTTCTGAGTGTTAGCAATCATGGAATAACGTCTCCAGGGAAGGTGGCCACCTGTTTCATAATAGAATGGACCACCGGTGCCCCTGAAATCCCAAAGATAGTCGATCTCGGCTTACAAAAGAAAATACATAGAAAGCCTGCAAAAATTCGCCCAAACTCATCTATCAGACTTCAAAAATTACGAACTTTGCCTTATTTTCCATCAGGTCCGCCTTTTAAATCGCTATCGCATGTCGCAAATGCCCTGTTCTGTGGTTTCCCTTTGTATTTTTTAAAAATGCATTAAACATTGCAAAATCCCATCAGAGGACCTTATGGCAGACTTGACGTATTATATATTTGCATTCATAAACCCGTCGGGTCTTGATATGTATCGCAAGTCGCAATATCACATGGACCTGGTGTAAGCCATATGGCATGGCCTATGCCGACACGATCCGTCGATTTCGGCGATCGCAACATTGCTCGGCCTGGGGGTCTTGCCTTAAGCCACCATGCTATGGATCGATGCCGATCCGCTGATATCGGCGATCGGCAATATCACATATCGCAATATCGCATCGCCCAGGACCTTTGCCTTGCGTATACATCACCTGCCTCCTATCCGACTCATCGATCCGATCATCGGAGGTCACTGATCAGGGGTGCCTTCCACCTGACCTTAAGTCCTTGTCTTGCCTCATGCGATGTGATTTTCCCTTATAAGGCATTTTAGGCCTTTTTTAGGGGTTTTTGCCTCTTTACCCAAAGAACAAAGGGGAACTTCTTTTTGTGATAACTTCTTCATTTGAAATCTGTTTTCACCCATTCAAGTTGCGTTGGATTCAGAATGAGAAGATCTCTTCAATGAGACTATTTCCGAGAGTAGCCTGCGACTCTCATTGTCCTCTAATTTACAAAGGGTTTGTGCCATTTGGCACCTTTTACCTCTTATATGAAGTCTTTTAGACCTAGAGGTTTATCCAGGATCCAATTTTGGATCACGCATTCCCACTAAAAGAACTTTTGGACTCCAAAAGACTGATATACTGATCTGAACAGTACCTGAGAGTAACAACACCCTCTTCTTTCAACCTCCACACACTTGCCTTGCATAGTGCCTCTGAACCAAAGTCTTTGACCACTTGCCTTCTAAGATGGATAGGTCTTCTTGGGAAAAACTATCTTCTTCTTTGCCTTTCTGCAGAACTCCTGCTTAGATGGTCACAGAAGGTAGTTTGAACTCTCTGCATTGATCATTGATCCAAGGTGGCTCAAACAAATGTGAAGTAAATCTGTTTCACAAAAACTTTCCTTTGTACCTGTTTGATAAGATGTTCAAATACAAGGAAAACATCAACATCCCTGTGTTCATGCATCTCATGCTCATGCATGCATTTCATCCTTCAACTTTCGCTTAAGCACACTGTACTTTCAAAGCAGAAATGAAATATAATGTTGCAGCAACAAAGTGAGTCTCCCACTCAATCTTTTCCATTCACCATCTTGGTAGAAACCTAAAACTTGCATCTCATCAACAAAGAAATGCAAATAGATGCATCAATAGATATGCAACCCTTAATTGGAAAAGAACTCTAACCATTTCTTACCAATCCAGTTCAAAGGTATTTCCTTTGTTTGCACATCAGCATTAACATGTGAATCATCCTGAGACACATCATTCATGGAAACTTCATTTCCATTTCTGCCATCTTCTTTTTCCACTTTCTTTAGATTTTGTGGAATCATTGTTGGATTCAGGATCCAACATCTTTCAGCAAGATGTCCTTGCTTATGGCAGTAAGTGCAACACATGTGCATCCTCTTGACAGCATGATTTGCCTTGTCCAATGGACCTTTGGCTCTTTGCCTTTTTTCCTTCAAAAGTTTCCTGTACGTGGCCATTCTCTTCCAACATCTAGAAACATGATGGTTATCCAAACCACAAAAGGAACATGCAATTATTTTCCCATGCTTATGTGGAAATTTACCATGCTTTGGAAAATCAAAAGGAATGTGTTTAGAACCAAATTTATAACTTCCTTTTTCACCTTTATTGCCTTCATGATGAGGTGAAGCAAATGAAGAAGTGTCTCCCTTTGGAACACCATCAATCTCTTCAAGGATGTTAGAGTCTTCCCAACTCTCTGGTTCAAGTGTGTGCTTCTGAACACCTGCAATGCAACTCCCTCTTGGAGTTGTTTCAATGGTCTTCATGGCAGCTTTGGAACTTTCTCCATAAGCTTGTCCATAGCCAAGACCCAAATACTTAGTCCTTTCCTCAATAATTATTGGCTCAACAATACCTTGTGCATGTCTACCCAAGCCTTTTCCTTCATAGCCCATCTTGGACATTAGCTTGGAACCTATGCCTCTAGTATGTTTTTCAAAAGAACCAATATAAGCATCCATAGAGGAATTTGAAGACAAACTGGAATGGTTTACCTCTTCTTCAAGCTGATACTTGACTAAGGCTTCTTGGGCAACAAAGAGCTGTGTCTCCAACTCATGCATCATTTCCAGGTTCATATTTGTAATATGAAGTTGCCTCTCCATTTCCTGCAATTTGTTAGAAAGCAATTGCTTCTCTTCCTTCATGGAATTCAACTGCTCTCTAAGTATGTTGCTCTTCCATCCATCCTCATACATTTCTCTCACCTTGCCCATCATAATGAACAAGTCTTGCTTTATGTCTTCATCAAAGAGTTTTGTGATGCAAGAGGAATTTGAGGATGCACTTGTAGAAGTTGTCATTATGCCAATGAACAAATAACTTCAAACAAGATTAATAAAGAGCTTATTTCAACAACCTTTTGTGACAAACCTCTTGTGCTTTAAGGACTGCCTTGGGGTCCTTCGGGATAGAAGAATTCCTTCAGCCCTTCTTCCTATTTGTCCTTCCTGGACTGAGCTAGCAACAACTTTCCCTTCACCTCTGTAAACTCAGAAAATAGTCAGTCTGCAAACCAAGCATACAACCAGCCTCTTGCTGTTTACACACCTTTCAGACAAGCAGTCTTTGCTTTTTCAATCAAGCATTCTGATAATACCTTCTTTGAAGGTGGGGTTAACCAAACTTAGGCTCTGATACCACCTGATCTGAAAATGGGGTGTTTAGGCTTCTTATTTAACTTAGGCTTCTTATTTAACTTATTCCCAAGTCTTATTGATTAACCAATGCGGAATTAAAAATGCTTGAAAATATAGGTTTATGCTGGTGTTTGTTTTAAATTGATTAGATGTTGTAATTTAATGTGCTCAAACTGATATATAAATACATATAACAATAAATAAAGTAGCAGAGACAATGTAGAAATAAAACACACACAAAACAACAATATTAATTTGGAGTTGACCCAAAACTCTTGGGCTACGTCTCCGTGAGCTTTAGTCAACTTAACTAGGCTCTCTGGGATTATGGCAAAGTCCCTTTTTACAAGCTCTTGGCTCAACTCCACTGTTTTACACAGAACCAATGGGTTTAGACATCATTTTATCCCTGGCTCTTGAAGCTCTTGGTTTTTTGGCTCTCGTCTCATGCTCTGGCTCTTGGCTCTGGCTTCTCGGCTCTCTATCAGTTTACAACCTTTTGGCTTCCCACTTGAACTTCAAGTGACTCTCTTGTCTACATGCGCTTCATCTTTTGCTTTCTGCACTGCTTGTTTTGCTGCTACCCTTTTGCGCTGCTCTCTTACGCCTCGGCTTCCTGCTTTGGCTTCACTTTCTGCTTATGCTCATTTTCAGCAACAACTCCAACAACCTTCTATCTCTGACATTCATGGCTTTTAAGCCAATTGGTGTTGTCTGTTCGTTTTCCCCTTCTCGGGCTCTCTGGCTCCTGGCCTCTGTCTGCTCAAATCCCCCTTCTGAGCATTAGCAATCATGGCATAACAACTCCAGGGAAGGTGGCCACCTATTCTGTAACGGAATGGACCACCGATGCCCCTGAAATTCCAAAGATAGTCGTTCTCAGCTTACACAGGAAAATACATAGAAAGCTTGTAAAAATTCGCCCATACGCGTCTATCAGACTTCAAAATTTATGAACTCTTCCTTATTTTCCATCGGGCCTGCCTTTTAAATTGCTATCGCATGTCGCAAATGCCCTATTTTGTGGTTTCCCTTTGTATTTTTTAAAAATACATTAGACATTGCAAAATCTCGTCGGAGGACCTTATGGCGGACTTGATGTATTATATATTTGCATTCATAAACCCGTCGAGTCCAGATATGTATCGCAAACATCGCAATATCGCGTGGACCCAGGGTAAGCCATATGGCGTGGCCTATGCCGATGTTATCCGCCAATTTCCGCGATCGCAATGTCGCTCGGCCCGAGGGTCCCTCCTTAAGCCCCCATGCTATTGACCAATGCCAATCCACCGATATCAGCGATCGGCGATATCGCATATCGGATTATCGCATCGCCCGGGACCTTTTCCTTGGGTATACACCCCCTACCTCCAATCCGACCCGCCGATTCGATCATCGGAGATCGCTGATCAGGGGTGCCTTTCGCCCGACCTTAAGTCCTCCTCTCGCCTCATGTGATGCGATTTTCCCTTATAAGGCCTTTTAGGCCTTTTTTAGGGGTTTTTGCCTCTTTTCCCAAAGAATAAAGGGGAACTAATTTTTGTGATAACTTCTTCATTTGAAGTCTTTTTTCGCCCATTCAAGTTGCTTTGGATTCAGAATGAGGAGATATCTACAATGAGACTATTTCTGAGAGCACCTTACGACTTTCATTTTCCTTTGATTTACAAAGGATTTGTGTCATTTGGCACCTTTTACCTTTTATATGAAGTTTTTTAGACTTAGAAGTTTATCCAGGACCCATTTTTGAATCACATTCAGATTAAGAATGGACCAACTCAGTGGTTATATTCTATAACTGTTTCAGGAAAGAAAGCTCGGGGGAGAGTCTAGAAATGACCTCATTTCTAGACTTGTGGTTGGGAGGCTTGGTCTTCTTAGCTGCTATATAAATTGTCAAGACAAATACAAATAATTTTTCTTAACAAGTTCTATATATATATATATATTATATATATATATATATGTGATTAATGAACTTTGTGCGATAGTATTATGTTCTGTTTATTTCTATTCTTGAAAATTACAGGCTAGGTAGCAATAAAGAGTACTTTTATTATTGGATTATGAGTTAGCTATGTAACACCCCTAAACTACATGGTTGAGCTATTTTTATTGTTTTACTATTTTACTTTTACAATATTGTGTTTCAACAGAAAACTTGGACTCATGGTTGAGGTAGCTAAAGTAATTTTCATAAATAATGCTTGATAGAAATAAAATTAATTTCAAGTAAAGAAATTAGTTAAACAAAACCTCATGAGACAATATGGATAGTTACACATGATTTTCTTTCAAAAAAGAGGATTAGAGAAAGGCAATGGGGCTGGAGAATCAAGGAAGAAAAGGGAACTGATTGAGATCCTTGAGGGAATCAAGGATACGGAAGGACAACAATGTAAACTTTGAAACTAAAACTATAAACTCAAAACCGGAACTCTCGCAAAAAAACCCGAAAAAACATGAAAAACAAAGTTAAAAACGAAAAGTGTGTATATTAGAACAATGGTCAATTTTGAACATGTTTTAAAAATGGCAGTGAGAAAAACACCCTGAAACTAAAGTGTTGATATTAGAACAATGACTTTTTTTTTTAGGGTCAATTTTCAATATTTTTAAAAAGTGCCAATAAAACCAATTTTTTATGTGCAAAAAACGCCCTCAAAACAAAAAAATGTTGATGTTGGAATAACATTTTTTTTTTAATGTAAATTTTCAACATTTTGAAATAATGGTGTATAATATTTTATCATGACTTCGAAAAACATTAAAATTTCAAAAGAATAATGAAAACATAAAATTAAAAATAAAAACAAGCCAAAAAAACAATTTTGACAACCCAGTCGAGAGGTGACTATTTGAACTGTGTGCATATATATTTTTTAAAGTTTTGATGGTGTATATATATATTGTGGTTTTTTTTAATCATATATTATATTATTTTAAAATAATATATTTTCTTTAAATTTTCACTGTTTTTTTATTTAATTGAGAATATTTTGGTTTTTTTTTAATCTTGATTTTAATAGTTTTTTAGAATTTTATAGTTTTTTCTTTGTTAGTTATTGTTGGTTGTTTTTTTGTTTTTTGTTTCTTTCTCTTTCTCTTTCTCTTCTCTTCTCTTTTTTTTCTTTTTTTCTTTCTTTTTTTTTTTTATTTTAGAATTTAGTTCTTGTTTTTAATTATTTATTTTGTGTAGTTTTGTGTTAAGTGTTTTAAAAAATTCTATTTTTAGTTATTGATTTTTTTTTTATTTTTTTTTCCAATTTTTTTTGTGTTTTAAAAGATAAGTATATATATATATATATTATATATGTATATATATGTTTTTTTGTCTTTTTATATATATTTATATTTTGTTTTTGTAATAAAAATTGACATAAAAAAATTTAAAGCCTAAAAAAATGTAACATTAAAAAAAATTCCACACTTAATACATTAAAAAATTTGATGTTCAAAAATTGTTAAATTTAAAAAAAAATTATTTGCATTTCATGCATTATAAAATTTAAAGTCAAAAAATAAGTCTTTTAAAAAAAGGGCCTAATACAGAATCACCACTTTTTAAAATCATCATGCAAATCAATAACATTCTAAAACGTAATGTACATCAAAAAAATTAAAGTGCCAAAAACTATGCTCTAAAAATAATGTGTCTTCTGCATCGTCCCTTTTCAAAATCGGATTATTGTTTTGCTATGTCTACGAAACGGGTAACATTATCAATTCTTGTTTCAAAGTTTACATTGTTGGATACTATTGAATAACTTGGGAATTTCATGAGTTGAGTGAAATAAACTAGTGGAAAGCCTATCTGGAAAAGGGTGAAACTCAAAACTGGACGGACAGTTTTGATGTTCAAAGTGACTCAATTTGTTTTGGAAGAAAAGAGCACGGGCAAGACGCTGGACATCATTGCTACACTTAAATAAGTACTTAAATACACCCTACTATGATATATGCTTAAATAAATCTGGTTAGTCTGTGAATATTGGGAACAATATTACAAATTCAATTAGAGATTTTACTTATCTTTGAATATTGTTGTGATGAACAATCCTATGAATTTAATCAGGGATTTTGGTCTATCTTTGAATATTACCGTAATAGATTATGAGGATGCCTTTGAGGGAAAGTACTAAAACCGCTCAGAAATACAATGTACATGAAAATAACAAAGGTCCTCTCCAGATAACCTCCAGTAACCGATTCTAGAGGTTTGGCAATACAGACCAAATAGATATAACTAAGCTAGCCACGTGACTGGTTCACTGGGAAAATATATAGCAAATGACTACATGAAAATGTGAATTAAACTACAGAAATCACCAAGATAGATAACAACAGCAAATTGAAATTTTTTATAAACAGAGGGACACCCCTTTTCAGGCCGGCCTTATGATGACGAATGATAAATCGGGAAAAAATTATTTTGCAATAGAAAAAAATATATATGCAAGAACTCGAAACTAAAGAACGAGCTAACCGAAACCAGCAAAGGAGAAATCTTGCTCAGACGTCAATACAGTTACAATAGAGCAGGGCACAAAACCCTTACTATCATTCTTTTAAAATAAAACGAAATGGAACTGTACAGGAATTTTTCTTACTGAAATTAACTTTAACCACATTCAAAA
This sequence comes from Pinus taeda, assembly GCA_000404065.3. Lineage (NCBI taxonomy): Eukaryota > Viridiplantae > Streptophyta > Pinopsida > Pinales > Pinaceae > Pinus > Pinus taeda. The sequence continues at coordinate 33,685 of APFE030544455.1, read as the reverse complement.
CTGTTCAGGGCAGTCTTCAAGTCATACAAACGACTTATAAACTTTGAACAGTGAATTAATGAAGAATCTTGAGGTCTTATCATGACTTAGATAATTAAAATAGTGTAATACGAAAGAAATTCACATTCTGATTACAGACTCCACATAGGAGTTTATACTGTCCATAGCAAGACAAAACCCTCAAATCCTGACTGGCCATTTGGACGGTATCACAAGGGTTTCATCCCATTGAAATAACCTAACCATGGCTATGAGGAATGTCACAAATAATACCACAGTGCTGCATGGATAACAATGAACTGCAACTGGAGGAACATAGCCGTAAGAGGTTAACATCTATTAGATTCCTACCATCTATATTAGCAACTTTTTAGTTAATTATAGAATAAATGGATATGAAAACAACATCCCTACATGGCGACTTAAAAGAGGAGATCTATATAACATAGCGAGAGCACTTAGTTGAAAAATAAAAAAATCCTTGACTTGCAAGTTAAATAAAAGAGGAGATCTATATAACATAGCGAGAGCACTTAGTTGAAAATGGTAAAAAATCATTGGTTTGCAAGTTAAATAGGTCATTATATGGTCTCAAACAATCTACTATAATATGATATCAAAATTTTGATTGTTTTTCCTTCATAATAGGATTTCTAAGATCTAAATCATATTCGCATGCATTAGAAACAAGATCGTGTTCGGTTCCTTGTTATCGCTCTATATGTAGATGATATATTATTATTTGGTAATATTAATGATATGAGTTTTTAAGTAAAGTTTTATTCACAATTTGATATTAAGGATTTAGGGGGGCGGAAATGGATTTTGGGAGGGATAGAGTGAATACAAGGCTTTGGTTGACCTAGAGTAAGTGTGTCAATTTTGTATTATAATATTTTTGTTGGTAGATTATAGACCATTGACTGTTTTGATTTGTGTAAGAATTAAAATTTTAGTTGAGAAATGTCCTATATCACCGGTAAAATTAGAGTATATAACTTAAATCACTAAGTTCAAAAAATTTAGTAAATTTCATTGATAAAATTCAAAATTTGGTAAATTTGATATGCACTCTAACAAATTTGATAAAAGGTGACTTGTTATTTTCCTTTAAACCTAGCCACCCTTTCATGATTAATCTTAAGTGTTTTTAAATGACATTTACACATGCAGTGGTGGAAAGTTCTCTTTGTCTTCACATGCAACCAAGTCTCTTGTATGCATGTCACTTATTTATCATGCATGAATTATGTCTCTTGTATTGCGTTTATCATCATCTATTACCATAATTATGTTTCAAGAGACCCACACTCAATGGATATATATGGTTATGTGGATTCTGATTGGGAAAAGGATGTAGATAGAATGATAATTATGAGCAAATACATGTTACAATTATTTGGTGAAGTGGTCATTCTAATGAGCATGCAACAAGCTATGGTCACTTTGTCCAAGAAGAGGCATAGTATATGATAGCTAATGATACATGTAGGGAGGCCATTTGGTTTATGGAACTATGTTAAGAGGTAATGCTAAGTGAAAAACTATTACAATTAAATGTGATAGTAATGGTGTCTTTTGTATAGCTAAAAGCGCAACCCTTCTTGCAAATACAAAGCATATAAATATGTAGTACCATTTGATTGCATACATGGTAGGGAGTGAGCCCACTGGGTTGTAGAATAGACAATGATAGGGTGTTTTTTAAGGCACTCTGTGGTGAAAAGACCACCAGTTAGAAACATTGTGGGTGAAATCCTGCCACGCTAAGGGATGGTGTTGGCCAGGTTGGGTGCAATCATCAAGTAATTTTGACGGCTCAGATGCCCTTGGGTTGCAACTACTCAAGCCACAAGTTAAGCGTGCTCGTCATCTCAAGGCTCACATTACCTAACAAAAAAAAGATGTGGTAAAGAGTGGAAAGGTGATCCTATAGAAAGTTGACACCTTGTAGAAAGTTGCAGAGGACTAGACAAAATGAGTGAGCATGGTAAATTTTAGTGTTATGAGTTTATGGGCCTTATGGGCCTTAGCAATTAGGCTATAACTTGATGCATTCTCGTTTGTATTCTTGTAGGGTATATGACAACTAAAAGAATGTTAGGTGTATCATACACCTTGTAGTGTTGTAGTGGAGTAAAAAATAAATTCCACATATAAATAAACAATAATGTAATAATTAATGAGTAATAATGTCACATAATAACTAATGAGTAATGGAGGGGTATCAATATAAAGTAAAATCAATGAATAACTTATTGGTAGTTCCAACATGTAAAAATGGAAAATCATAAGTAATTTATGGTTTTATTGTGTCTATTTTATGTGGTATGCTTCCTTAGAGACTTCTTCTTGACTTTTTACAAAATATGAAGTTTTGTAGTGCCTTGTGAAGTAGACACTATTTGCTGGGTATAGAGCTTAACATTTTGGCCATATTCTAAATCTTTTGCATTTGGTTCTTTGTGAGCATATTTCTATGTCACTTTTACTCTAAATTTGAAGAGATTTATTGGAATTACAAGTTTGAGTTGTGAAATTTACATATTTTGAGTGCTCCAAGGGGTTTTGTTAATGCATTCATAGCACATTTATATTTTAAATAATTTTCACCAAAAAAATTATTTCCTTATTCCAAGGAAAAAAGTCCAAAACATAAAAAAAACTTAACTTCAGATCAAAGGAAACCATTTCAAACTAAAATTTTAATTTGGCCACATGTTATGAAATTAAAATATATATCAACCTAGCAATGTAAGTTGAATGGTTGATGAATGCTCATAGGTTTAAGACACTTATGCAACAATGAAAAACAATAGCGACAACAAGGTTGGTAAGAATCCAAATCTTAGAGTTGCGACTCTGTTACTTGCTCAAAAGACTTTTAATAACATAAATAATCACAAATATCCATTTACAAAATGCAAATAACATAATAAATTTAATGACATTTTTCATTAGATAGTAATAAAAAAATATCTTTTTTATTAAATCTAACTAATCAAACCATATCAGTTAAACTATCGGTTTATAAACCACTGTAAACTTAGAACATGAATTTAAAAAATAAAAATAATTATAATAACATGTTTGACTTCAAATTAAAAATCAGTTATGTGAATAAAAATCTTTTAATCATTCAAATAATCACAAATCTGTGAAGAGTCTAACTCTCTTATTTTTTTATAATTGAATAAAACTTGTTGAAGATTTATTGAAATTACGCATTTTAATTATAAAATTTATAGTGTAATTAAAATAAAAATGTTTTGCAATATTAAATTTATTTATTATTCAAAATTAAGTTTAAAACAATAACGCAAAAGGATAATTTAATCAAAATTTATTTACCAAAATATATTAAAAAATTAAACTCTCTTGAAATATTCTGTATATTTGAATTCAATAATAAACATGCAAAAGGATAATTTAATCAAAATTTATTTACCTAAGTATATTAAAAAGTTTAACTCTCTTGAAATATTCTGTATATTTGAATTCAATAATAAACATACATTTTTGGTTGTGATTCTCGATCTAATAATACAAATATATATGTAATTGGATTATTCATTGTTCTTCCAACTCGAAAAAGTAAGGAAAAGAACAAAGTCAAATCGGCAATGGCTCCGGGGTTTTATCCCACGACGTGAATCCGGGCGATTTAGTGAGGCCTTGCCTTATACAACGACCTAAAAAATAAAAATATGTAAGCGTGATTAAGTGGCATCTGCAAGCCTATTGGCTTTCTTAAACCCTCATAAAATTATTAAAGGAATATTTTGATGCTTATTATAAATAGACGTTTATCTATATGTGTGAACTATTATTTTTTTAAATATATATGTTTAATTTATATAATATTTTTTTTATAATTAAAGAAAATAATAATTATAATTATAATTTAATTTAATTAGTTTTCATGATTTTTTTAATAAAACAAGTTGTATCAAGTAAATATTTTGATGCTTATAATGAATAGATTTTTATCTGTATTTACTAACTATTTATTTATATAATTGAGCAGTTTTACTAGATTTCATACAAAATTGACATTAAAAAAATCACATCATCAATCATCAAATTGAATCCATCATTAACTTTCTTTATTACACTATGATATCATCATCTTGCTTTATTATGTTTTTTTTTCATTACACCATGCTAACAGTCACTTTATCCACACTCTGATTTATTCAAATACTCTTCCAACTACCTAAACTACACTCACTTGACAATAAAAAAAACATCACTAAAATATAATACAAATATTTATGTTACACTATGGGTAGATGATGCAGTACATTTTTATTTATTTTTTATCGAAGTGAGCAGATTGTTTGCAAGTATAACCGAGAAAAAGGTTCATGATATTTTTAAGGTGAATCTTTAAAAAAACACTATTAAACTTGTATAATACCTCTTTAATAATACATGAAATGTGAACTGACAATGAGCTGGCGAATCAAAATTTAAATGCAAACCTGACAATGAATTGGCGAATGAAAAATTAAATGCGAAGCCCGATAATGGGGCAACTCTTATTTCTACCCTTAGTGAAATATAAATGCGGTCTGACATGTGAGGGGAATAGGAATTGCCTTGCTGCTAATGTGTTAAAATCAATTTTAAGAGAAATATAAATGCAATGTAACTACTATTCCGCTCGCATGTCAGACCACATTTATATTTCAATAATGGTGGAATAGGGCAGTTATTTCCTGAACAACAGTGGGGTGCTGAAAGCCATTATTAGACCTTTATGCCACCCCTTTACTCTATTGTTGAACTGTAACAATTGGTTATTTCTAACTCAATGGTGAATGAGAGGTGGGTGCTCATATGGGTGGTTCTATGTTAAGCAGTGTGCGACGGTGGTAAAGCTCCATAACAGGGAAAGAGAACATTGTAAATACAAACTAACGATTTGATGGAATTGTAGAAGTACCGTTTTTATAGATATGTTTGAATAGAAAGATGATATTCCAAGGTATAAGACGCTGAACACTTACAATATTTCAAAACAAGGATGCTAAGTTATGTACTCACATGTGAGGTTGCTATTTGATAAATATTTATTAAATATTTAACTTAATAAAGTTAATCATGATAATAGAGCAAAATATTGCAGCGTGGTAAACACATATATGAATTATGGTTGGTTAAAGTTAGTATATAAATATGGATATGTATGCGGACTATTTAGAGCCCGTATACATATGAATTATGTTTTTATTAAAGTTAACAAATAGTTTATAGATATGCATAATAATGTTGTTTAAAAAATATAATTTTATATTTATGTAGTGTATATATTTTGGAATTAGAGAAGGAAGTATTTAGATTGAAAAGTGAGAATGTATTTAATTTTTTTTTTAATTATTATTGTTTAATTTTAAATTAGCCAGAAAAGTAATAACATTAATATTTTTTAACTAATTTTTGTGTCATGACTCGAATAAATTTTGGTAGGGACCAATTTTGATAAATTTACATATTTATATGTTTACTCTTACTTAAATTTATGTAAATAATTGCATAAATTATGATGGGTAATAATTCATGGTAAATATGTCTATTTATATGAATATAAAGAATGCCCAAAGTAACTCTTGGATGTCTATAAACATTTAGCAACTATTTAATTTATATGATTGTGTTGATTATGTTATTAAAAGATATTTGTCAATATATATATATTTATATTTGTTTGTTTTTTCAAGTTAGATTAAATTTCGATTGAATTTAACTTTAATATTAAATGAAAAAATAATTTACCTAATAATTATAAGATGTTATCACAAAAAGAGTACAAAAATTATATAAACTTCAAATAATTAAAATAAAAACTTGAAACTCTCTGTTTATTATAATTCCAGTATATTCATGGCTAGGATTCCATCCCCTTATAGACTCTCTCTTCCTTTACTTTTTACTTTAAATTTCATATTTAAAATAAGAAACCATGTATTCATTAGTATATTTTTTATTAGATAAATTTGAATATAAATGTATATTAATTTTTAAAGGAATAATAATATATACATAATTATATATGTAAATATTTTAAATTTTAGTTTTACATAGATACATTATTTTAGTCATATTACTAATTTGTTGATAGAATATCTCAACTACATATCAAATTAGCAAATAACTAGTTGGAGAGAATATCTCAAATTCAATTAAATCTAACAACCTCATAAATGATAGAAGCAAACAACTCACATAGAGATAAAATTTACATTCAATAAACAACACATTAATGAATTACAACTTTATGGAATTATGAAGAATCTCAAATCAATAAAACTAGTAGAAGTTAATAATAGTTCAACTTTATAAATTAAATGATTTATAAAGATGATAAGCATTGAAACACTTACCTCAATATACATCTCACATTGCCAACATTAAAAAATACAAACAAACATTAACTAAAATATAAATTTATTATTATTATTAATTGTAAAAAAAAATTAATGTATGAATTAAACTTGCATACATTTAGAAAGATATGTAATAATATTCTAAACCATGGAGATTCACCTTTATTTAGATATTCTTAACATGTAAATAGGCTTTGTTAAAATACCATATATCACTAATACCATATGCCCTAAAAAACATAAATCATGTTTATATGATATTTTTTAATTAATCAATTTAATTAAAAGAATAGTAAGGGCATAACTACTTTTGAGATAAATTTCGACTTTTAATTTGAGATTATTATTGAAAATATTCTAGAGTATTTCATAAAAGTTAAATCTCTACCATCTACCTAATAATTATGGTAATTAAATTAAAAATATAAAATCTTAAATCCAAAATAAACGAATCTCTCGATTCCAAATTAAACTTATAATAATAAAAAATTATAACAAACATCCTTAAAAAAATTCAAACAACAAAAAAATTCAAACATCACACATAATATGCATGTCCTAACATATTTATCATACATTGCAGGTCCTATAGTATTTGTTTCTTAGGGGAGGATTTACTCTTCCTTATTAGTTCTATATGCCATGTGAGTATCTTCTCCAAAATGTCACTTAGCATTTCCTTAGGTGCATCATCTCAATAACCGATACTCACTTTTCCAACATGATGTCTTCATAGTGCTCATGATGATTTTGCATTAGATTCTTCTGCTTAGAAAATCGAAGAGGTCCTCATGGTTTGCATTACCTTCTCAACCTATCTTTTGACTCCTTGGAATTACCTTTAGTTTATTATCTAAATTGAAATAGCCATGATTATCTCTAATTATGAGCATCTTATTGGTGTCCAAAAATTGACTCCTTTTTATCCTATCTTACACCATTGGTGCTCTACTTATAATGGATTCTCCTTCAAATTAATAATATTTTCTTTGTTGTTTGTCTTTTCTTCTCTCATTTCAAACTATGATACCACTTGATGTAGTCAAGGTAACCCCAATAAAGTCACTAACTCCTGGAGAATTGAGAATTGAATAATGGTAATGCTATCCATAGATTATACTTAATCATTGAAAAACACTACCACCAACATTTTTCTACCAAAGAAATCACTCTTTACGCATCATCACGATAAATTTCTTCATCTCTAATCCCAAAATCTTTGGTTAGTACATTATACCATAGACAGATACATTTCGGGAGGTATTTCACTCAATCTTTGGTCAATACATTATAGTGTAGACACATACATCTGGGGAGTTATTTCACTCAATATTTTGTATACACATAATTTTATCTCTTATAAAAAATCATGTATACTTGTTGTGCCATTCATGTTAGAAACATAAAATCGAAAAATAATCATTTTATCCTGGTTACACATACAATACAATTATAATGCCTCCGAAAATCCTCATTCCATTTCCCATTTTCTGCCAATATCTTAATCTCTCAACCTTCTCTAACAAACTTTGGTTACTTCATAAAATGAGTCCTTGATTTGAACCGAACATTACACATTTAATCTTGAATCTATTTGTAACTACTCCATGTCCAAACAATGAGGGTCGCCCTTGAAGTACGGTAGATACCATGTGAGTGCATATAGGGGTTATTTAATGTCTCGATATATATTTTGGTATAACGGTAAATAGTTTGGGGTAGGGGATTTTAAAATAATATGGGCACACACCTATTTAATTATTCACACAAATTTTGTAAAAAATTGGTAAATTTTTGATAATCCACTATTAATAATTAAAATTGATTTACCAATACGATATTAGAGAAATAAAATAAGCTTGTAAAAAATTATAAAAATAGATTTATGAATAGGATATTAGAAAAGTAAGAGAAGCTTGCCATAATTTCTGAAAATATGGATGATTTACCAATAGAATATTAGAGAAATAAGCAAAGTTTGCCATGATTTTTTAAAATAGGGATGATTTTTAAAGCGTATGGAAATACATGGTTCAAACTTTTTTTTACTAAATTACCCTTGGTAGACTAAAATATTATTGGCGCTTCTTAATATTCCATGCAAGTAATTGGAACTAGCATAGTTATCATATGCTTCAGCTTCTCTAGTGTTTATTTCTCATCATGACCTTTACTTTTCGTTATTGGGTTTTTCTTCTATCGAAGTATCCTTTTACAACTTCCATGTGGCATATCCTCTAGCCATCACTTCATCTCAACTACTAGTAATCACTTCTTCTAATAGTGCATTGTTAAGATGTTCATGATGCTTTCACATTACACTCCCTTTCTTAGAAACTCTAATAATGTCCTTGCGTTTTTCTCTTTTTTTTTAATATCTTCGTGACTCCTTATAACTATATTACTTAACCATGCATGTACGTGTGACCAAAATGAGCATAATCTTGGTATCTACAACACAACCATATCCTCTTGCTCAAAATTATATTAACTAAATGATATCTCTACTCATGTCTTACACCACCTTTTCTCCACCTTTAATATCTTCTCTCACAACATATTTTGAAATTAGGAACCTCTTCTCTCTTGCCTCTCTTTTCTTTTCTTAGTAACTTCTATTTCTAAGTATAAGATGTCACATATGTGGGAAGAGAGGAGGCCTCATGCAAAGAAAATGTCCATTCTTTCCTTTCATTATTCATTTTTCCATTTTTTATCAAAGAATTCATTTCCCATAAACAATTTGTATTCTTTTATTCAAATGTTGTTCCTCTCATTGTTCATGGAGGAACTCATGTGAAACTATGGTTGTTATAATTACAACTATTGATGAAACCCCATGAAATCATGGTTGGCAAGAGCATATGGGGAATTTTAGATTTGCTGCTATGATCTAGGTGGATATTGGTGGTCACTCGTCCATTCCACGTGGACCCCCACCATTGTTTCTTTTCAGTTTCCTTAATTGTAGCACAACTTATTATTTTTGGTAGTTTTTTGGGTCCTAAAATTCTAGAGCCATTTTGAGGGACTAAAAGATGTTTTTTTAGGGAAAATGGAGATATTGGAAATGTGCCAAACCAATTTTACTATTTTTTTTTCGACCTCCTCTTTGAGATCTTCAAAATGAGGTATTATGATAGGCAATCGAAGATCGTATGCCAAAGTTACGACCCCAGGAAGTTGACGTTCCAACTTTCCCCAATGGGGCCCACAAGCTTTTGGCGCTTCATCTCCTAGAGTTAGGTTTCTTGATGTTTAGGTTTTCTCAATTATAAAAATGCCATCGAGCCTCATTGTAACACGATTGAGTGGAATGTAGTCGCCACATCTCTTCTCAAAAATAAGCTACCATCGCCTGAGCAAGTTTATTTCCATTCTGTATGTAAGCATATTTAAATTCTTTGATATTAATGAAATGAAGTTTTATTTCCGTTGCATCTCAATGTTTATGTTTGTATTTGTATTATGTTGTGTTCCTGTATAAGTCTGGATCAGTGGTATCAAAGTGATCTACTCATTCTATGTTTTTATTTATATGTCCCCAACGAGGTCAGGGTATAAGGAGTTAGGGCTCGAACTAGTTGAACATTTGCAAGAACAGTCTCACAAACCCCGATGACCTCCCATGGCAGAAGAAAAGAAACAAGAGGGAGCAGGAGACCTGTTCAAAATATTGCTCGAGGAAGCCCTCAAGTGACAGAGGAATGAGATGATGGAAAAATTTTCCCAAATCCTTCAACAGCTACCCACAGGTGATGCATCTTCATCCAACAGCCACTCTAGAGGCACCACTCCCTTTAAAGTACAAAACAACTTTGACGTTCCAATATTTGAAGTTCATATAGATGTATACATCGTAGATAGATGGTTAAAACTATTGGAAGGATATTTTTTGGATCGTGACTTCTCCAATTGAGAAAATATTACTTTTTCACTCCTCAAAGTTGCCCCCATGTCAAGGATTCATGGGAAGCCTAATATGAGCAGAAGGATGAGAGGGAATCCTCACTATTTTCATCCACACCCACTTGGAATTCTTTCCGAGATGCCATCAAGGAACAATATTACCCTGTTGGGAGCTATGAAGATAAATACATAAAGTGGACCATGCTGTGGTAGGGATGGGACTAATATGTGCCAGAGTTCACAAATATTTTTCTTACCCTTCACACGAAGTTGGTTATCAAAGATTTTGAGCAGAATTTAGTACTCATGTACTGCAGTTATCTACACAAGAACATCCCGGACGAGATGTAGTTCCTTGAAATCTCCTCGCTTGGTGTCGCTTATCGATATAGTGTCAAGATCGAGGAGAAATTTAAACATAAGAAGAAAGAATTTGGATCTGTGATCTGAAGCAAAGGGAAAGGCGTCCACAAACCACAAAACAAAAGAAAAATCCAAGGTGGGTTGACCCAAGACAACCTGTTGAAGCCGCAAGCAAAGAACAACACCATGAAGACAAAGAAGGACACACGGAATACGTGTGAGTTCCATAAGAGCCCCACTCACAACACAAGTGAGTTTCGAGCTAGACAGTCACTGGTGGTTGAGCTAAAATCTTACGAATCAGATGCATGTTCTGACTCTGAGTTAGAACCCGAGAAGGGGAATGAGAAAGGGAAGCATATTATTGATGTGAAGTCTAGGGCCACCATTGCCACCAGAAAGCTCTAGAAGATTGAGCCCAAAAATCCAAAGGAGGGGGAGCAACTCGTCCACTCATAGATGTGGGTGAAGGGCTCTTCATTGTAGTTCCTTGTCGATAGTGGAAGCCAAAAGAACCTCATTTCAGCAGAGGTCATGAAGTGGTTGGGCCTATCAACCACACCACAACCACAACCATACACCATCAGGTGGCTTCACTAAGGATGGGATCTTCGCATCAACCAACATTACCTCCTTCCTTATAACATAAAGCCCTTCACAGATGAGTTATTGTGTGATGTTGCTCCTCTTGAATTTTATGATGTATTATTAGGCCAACCATACTTGTCGAAGCATTATGTTGTGTATGAGTCTAGGCCTTGCACTGTTATTATTTATTTGGGCAATATGTTATACATGATACCAGAGGTAGCACACATATTGTCATCTCATTGATATCTGCGAAGTAATGTAGTAAGATCATTTCCCAGACCGAGAAATTTGTCTTCCTTATGATTCACCCTTAAGGAAAGAAGAAGGTTGTGGCCACATTCGTGGCCTCGAGACAAGGCTCCTCCGCATGATAGTAGCAGATGGAAAATGGCGTGGAGGAGTACAGGAATATCTTCACCTCACCCATAGGGGTACCCCTATATTTTCCGGTCAAGCACTACATCGCTTTGACCCCAGGCGCGCCACTACCCAATAGTTTGATCTATCGATTCTTTGTTCTAGAGAACGATGAAATCAAGAGGTGGATTCAAGAGTTGTTGCAGAAAGGGCACATCAGGCTGAGTTCATCACCTTGTGGAATCCTGATTGTGCTAGTACAAAAGAAGGAGTAGACCTAGAGACTCTATATTGACTATCTGGCATTGAATAAGATCATTATCCTGAATATGTATCCAATCCCACAGATTGGTGACATTTTGGACCACCTAAAGGGGGCTAAATATCTCATCAATATTGAGTTGAAATTGGATTATCACCAAGTACCAATCGAACCTTCCAATGTGTGTAAGATTGAATTCAAATCCAAGGAGGGCCTTTTCGAATGGTTGGTCATGCCTTTCGGGTTGATGAATTCCCCTGCAACCTTCATGAGGATGATGAACGACATCTTGCCGCCTTTCACAAAATCATTTATGGTAGTCTATTTGGATGACATCCTAATATTCGACCAGAGTTGGGAAAAGCACCTCCACCATATTTGATAGGTCCTCCAAACCCTATGACAACAAAAAGTGTGTGCCAATCTAGAGAAATGCACTTTTAATATGACCTAGGTTCAATATCTGGGGTACATCGTTGATGAGGAGGGTGTGCATGTGGACCCACCCAAGATACAAGCTATTCGGGATTGACCAGCCCCAGCCACTCTAACTGAGCTTCACAAATTTCCGGTTCTTGTCAATTATACCCTAGGTTCGTGTTGGGATTCTATCATATCACTTGGCCTTTGAGTCAAGTCAACAAGGGTGGAGCAAAAGAGAAATTATTTTTGTTTGAATCCCAATAGAAGGCATTTTTTGAGTTGAAGCATCATCTCTACTCTACACAAGTTCTCACATTACCATACCTACAACAATTGTTTGATATTGAGATAGATGCTTTCGACTATGCTATTGGTGTAGTTCTTACTCAGCAGGGGCATCTAGTGGCATATCACAGTGAAACACTTTGAAAACACAGTTTGAAAGTATCCCACCTATGACAAAGAGATGTATCTCATTGTTCAGGCCAACCGACAATGGAAACATTACATTCCGGGGAAGGAAATGGTCATCCACACAGACCACCGACCCCTGCAGTTCATACAAACATAAGGAAAGTTGCAAAATGATCACCATTAGAAGTGGTCCACATAACTGCAATATTTCCATTTGAACATTAAGTACAAGAAGGGTAACACCAATAATGTTGTAGAATGCCTCAGCTGACCGTTGGTCATGGCGCTGACCACTATGCTTGACTCTTGTGGACACGAGTCTTCGAGGTGGTCGCATCTGTACAAGAGTGATCTAGAATTTAGCAACACATACCAAATGTTCTTGGAAGGAAAGCAAGATCATGATTTTCACCTCCAGGGTGCACTATTATGCCACTTGGAACACCTTTGTGTTCCTTCAAGCAAGCGCGCCAATATGATTTGGGAGGCACACTACAGTCGGGTCGCTAGACATTTTAGAGTAGAGAAAATAGTAGCAGTATTGCAGAAGTATTTTTATTGGTCGAACCTTCGACATGATGTTGGCAAGTACATCAGATCTTGCACTACCTATGCCTTTCACACCAACCATTAAGAAGAAAGGCCTATATACTCCTATGCCTACTCCTAGCTAGCCTTGGGAATCCATCTCCATGGATTACATGTCGAGCCTTTCTTCTACTAAGCATGGCGACGACTCTATTTTTGTGGTCATCGATAGGTTCTCTAAGATGGTTTTTATAGCGGCCTACAACAAAAGTATCACAAAGAAGGCCACTGCTAAGCTCTTATTTGAACGAGTGTGGGTACACTTTGGGATCCCATAGTCCATTATCTCAGATCAGGACAACAGGTTCCTGAGTACATTTTGGTGAAGCCTCCAATCAATGCTAGATACCAAGCTCACTAATTACACGACCTTCCACCACCAATCTAATTTCCAAAAAGAGGTCATCAACATGATGATCATGCACATTATGTGCATGTACAACTCGAAGCATCCATGCACATGGGATGAAATCCTCCCCCATGTCCAACATAGTTACAATAGAGCTCGACATAGCTCATGTGGCCACAACCCCTTTCAGGTGGGTTTGGGATTCCAACCACTATGTCCCATTGATGTGGCCATACCATTTGTAGCTACTTAGGTAGATTCGGCTCATTTCTAGGTTGAAGATAACAAGGTTAATAGTTTCATTGAGCGCATTCAACACACCTACCAGCAGGCCCATGACATATTGGATAGAGCCAATGCTAAGTACAAGCAACATCATGATCAGCATCGGGTGCCATACAAGTTCCAAGTGGGTGACAAATTTTGGTTACATTTGCAAAAGGAGCGTCTTGCTAGGGCCCACCACAAGCTTCACCCACTCTGATATGAGCCTTACACCATCATTAAGACGGTGGGAGACAATGCTTTTGAGCTCAGCATTCCCCCATTCCTTGGCCTGCACCCAGTGTTCAATGTGGATTGCCTTCAACCATACTTTCCACTATTACTTGACACATTAGACATTGCAGAACAACTCACACCAATAGAGCTAAACCCAAACTAGATGGAATAGGCCAAACTTAATCGGATCATGGACATGCAGATCAAGAACCCTCATGAGTAGAACAATTGTATCAAGTTGTCAAAGTTGGATAACTCCTACACGAAGACAAGTGGCTCACGAGGGACCAAGTTCAGCAGAAGTTTCCCCATCTCATGGATTCACTCAATGCAAATGAGACCATTACTTCCTAAGGTGGGAAGATTGATCTAGGTGGATATTGGTGTCCACCCACATTTTCCACTTGGACCCGCAATGTTGTTTCTTTTCATTTTCCTTAATTGTAGCACAACTTAATATTTTTTGGAAGTTTTTGGGTCCTAAACGTCTGGAGCCCTTTTGAGGGACTAAAATACGTTTTTATATAAAATAGAGAGACTCGAAAAGAGAAAAATTAATTTGATAATTTTTTCTTGGGCTCTTCTTCAAGATATTTGAAAAGAGGTATTATGATAGCCAAAGAGAGATTGTATGCCAAAGTTACGACCTCAATAATTTGACATTCTAACTGACCCCAATGGGGCCCAAAAAATTTTGGCGCTTCATCTCCTAGGGTTAGGTTTTTAGATGTTTAGGGTTTCTCTGATCCAGGTGGATGTTGGTGGCCACCCACCTATCCCATTTGGACCCCCACAATTGTCTCTTTCAGCATTTTCAGTTTCCTTAATTGTAGC
>APFE030544455.1:998-18685 GCA_000404065.3 Pinus taeda | reverse complement strand
GGGCCCACAATTTGGCGTTTCATCCTCTAAGGGTCGGTTTTGGAATGTGAAGGGTTTTCCATTGTTTCTCAATAATAAATAGGCCTTCGAGCCTCATTGTAACACATGTTCGGAACAATTCAGAGACATGTAGCCGCACATCTCTTCTCAGAGATAAGCTACCATCGTCCTAGCTGGTTTATTTCCAATTCTGGTTGTAAGCATATTTCGGTATTTTCCATTAATGAAATGAAGTGTCATTTCCGCTGCATCTCTTTATTTATGGTTATCGCATCTCTGTATTTATGGTTATCTCTGTAATCTATTGCGTTCCTGTTTAAATCCGGATCATTCTCATTGTTTCTCAATGATAGAAAGGCCATCGAGCCTCATTGTAACACAGTTGAGAGGCATGTAGCCGCCACATCTCTTCTCAGAGATAAGCTACCATCACCTAAGCTAGTTTATCTCCATTCTATATCTAAGCATATTTTTGTTCTTTCATATTAATGAAATGAAGTTTTATTTCTACTGCATCTTGGTCTTTATGTTTGTATTTGCATATTGTTGCATTCTTGTATAAGTACGAATCAGTGGTATCAAAGTTGTATGATCTTTGTTTTTCTTTGCATGTCTCGAATGAGGTTAAGGTATAAGGAGTTAGGGCTCGAACTAGTTGAAACTTTGCAAGACTAGGCTCGCAAACCCCGATGACCTCCCATGTCAGAAGAAAATAAAGATGAGGGAGCAAGATATCCTTTCAAAATATTGCTTGAGGAAGCCCTCGAGTGACAAAGGAACACTATGATGGATAAATTTGCCTAGATCCTTCGGCGACTACCCACAGGTGACACATCCTCATCCAATAGCCACTCTGGAGGTGCCACTCCCTTTAAGGTACAAGTCAACTTTGACATTCCCATATTTGAAGGCCAGCTAGATTCAAACACCGTAGATAGATGGTTAAATATGTTGGAAGGATATTTTTCGGTTCATGACTTTTCCAATTGATAAAATATTACTTTTGAATGCCTCAAAGTCTCCCCCCATGTCAAGGAATGGTGGGAAACCTACTGTGAACAGAAGGATGGGAGGGAATCCTCATTGTTTTCATATTCACCCAATTGGAATTCTTTCCTTGATGTCATC
Source organism: Pinus taeda (assembly GCA_000404065.3). Taxonomy (NCBI): domain Eukaryota; kingdom Viridiplantae; phylum Streptophyta; class Pinopsida; order Pinales; family Pinaceae; genus Pinus; species Pinus taeda. Next base: position 17,557 of record APFE030544455.1, on the reverse strand, counting down.
AAGGAATAATATTACCCTGTCGGGAGCTACGAAGATAAACACATAAAGTGGACCACCTTGCAGTATGGAAGGGACCAAGATGTGTCGGAGTCCAAAAATATTTTTCATACCCTTCGTATGAAGTTCAATATCAAGGATTTTGAATGGCATTTGGTACTGAAGTACCATGACTCTCTACACAAGTACATCGAGGACGAGATGGAGTTACTAGACATCTCCTCGCTTGGCACCGCCTATCGATACGCTATCAAGATTTAGCAAAAATTTAAATATAAGAAGTGATAATTTGGATCTATGAATATAAAGCAAGTGAAAGGCGTCCCGAAACCACAAAACAATGGACAAATGCAAGGCGAGGCGACCTAGGACAACCCACCGAAGCCACAAGAAAATAACAACACCATGAAGACAAAGAAGGACACATGGAAATGGTGTGAGTTCCATAGAGCCCCACTCACATCACAAGTGAGTTTCATCCATGCAGTCACTGGTGGTCGAGCTGAAAACTTCTGAATCGGATGCATGTTCTGACTCTGAGTGAGAACTCAACAAGGGGAATGAAAAAGGGAAGCAGATTATTGATGGAGAGCCCAGTGCCACCATTTCCACCACAAAGCTCCAAAAGATTGATCCTGAAGATCCAGAGAAGGAGTGGCTCTTCCACTCATAGATGTGGGTGAAGGGTTCTTCGCTACAGTTCATTATTGGAAACATAAACCAAATGAACCTCATTTCAGCAGAGTTCATGAAGTTGTTGGCCCTACCGACCACACCACACCATTGGGTGGCTTCACCAAGGATGACATATCTACATCATCCAGTAGTGTCGGCTTTCCTATAGCATCAAGCCCTTCATAGATGAGGTACTGTGAGCCTAAAATGGTGGCTAAGAATCTAGGACCACAACCTATGAACTGGAAATTTTGGGCCATAACCGCACCCTAGTAGGTTTATGCATATAGTTGTAGACCTATAACTACATGGAGACCTTGTCATGCATTCTGTTGTGAGCCCAAGTCACTAAAAAAGAAATCCAACTCAGGGTTTGGGCATTGGCAATGGTTGTCTAGCTCCTCAATGTCTTGTAGTCCCTGAGGAAGGTTAGTAAAGGTCTACTTTGTCGACTCCACTTCCTTAACTATACTTCGGAGGTTGGGTCATGTCATAGTAGCCCTCAAATGATGTTTACCCCGATAGGACGGTGAAACTAGGTAAATATGAGAGGGGTGGTTAAATATTGGTATCAGAGCATGGTTCAAATACTTTGACTAAATGGGAAGAATGTGTTTGTCATGTGTGCATGTGAGTGTCTATGTGGTAGCTATGCATGCATTTTCATGGTTATGGTTTTCATGTATAGGGTCATTGTAGGTAGTTGGTTTTATCATGCATGATGTCAATATATTGATATGATTATGCATATACATGTATCGTGCTAATCTTGATTTTGTAGATGGGATAGCCTCCCCTAAACTTCACTAAGGTATGTTGATTATGTGTGTATTTGGTTATCTAACATGGTATGTTTGTAGGAAGAAGAAGATAAAATATGACTATAAAAATGGTGGATTATAGTTCATGAGACTCTCCTTACAAATCATATGAGAAGCATGGAGATGAGTATTATCCTGAAATAGCAAACACCTTGAGAAGTTTAAAAGAAAAAAATTCAAGTTTCAAGGTAGATAATGACAGAATCATTCAGTCACAGGAAAGGCTTGCCTGGGAATAGGAGAAACAAGTAGAGGTCAAAGAAGTTATCCTTCAGAGTTTGCATACTTGTAGAGATAGGGAAAACCACATATTATTTATGGATAGGAGGACAGGACTACTGGGGCATAAGGTAGCAGGTCTCATTGTGGGCACAGGTTGAATGGGGATGACATAGTCAGAGATGGTAGGTTCTTGGATACACCTGAAAAGAGGGGTGGTTGATATGGGTTCTATTCTAGCTCTGTTTTAGACAGGTATCATGGTCATCATCGTTATCACCCTTACAAGAGGCGTGAGAGGGGATACGTACCAAATGATTTTAAGAAAGCCAAGCCACCTACAATTGATGGATCGTTGAAGAAACTGGAAGATGCAGAGGCATGGTTGCTTGGAATGAAGAATTTCTTTGAGCTGCATGATTAAACAGAGAACAAGAAGGCTAAGATAGATATTTTCAGTATCAAAGGAAAAGCAAATATCTAGTGGGAAGATGTGAAGTGTGTCAGATATGTCAAGACAAAGGAGTTGATTTGACATGAATTCAAGAGACTCTTTAGGAAGAAATACTTGTCAAATAGGTATTATGAAAGTAAGTTTAAGGAGTTCTATCAGCTAAAGATGGGATCTATGGGAGCTAAAGCTAGAGTTGTTGAGGTATCTGCCTGTTGACAGTGTTGGACCCGAAAACATTAAGGGGATCTCCCCGATATGAAGTCCCAACTAGACCTCAAACCGTTTGGAGTAGGAGTCCCATCAGTGGGTGGTAGTGTAATGCCTTGACAGCAATATCATGCAGAGGTAAGTAAGATAACTTTGGGTGAGAGCAAGTGTGTGACCCTGCAGAGAGTCAAGTGTGATGCATGAAGGTTCTAACACACAGAGGGTAAAATGAAGTGAACTCCTTAGAAGCCTATAATAGTACACAGCTTGAAAGGAACACATAAGCAGAATGACTTCAAAAACTAAAATGCGGAAAAATCCATAAATTAAAGTGACTGGTTGATCCAAAAACACACATTCAACAAGATTCGTACAATTGCATGCAAATTATTTTGTAACAACAACCATTCAAGGTGCAAAAATAGGGTAATCCATGAGACACTTGGAAAATGCAATGTAAAACTTGAAACAACAGTTCTAAAAGCTAAAACAAGTTAAAACACCAAGAGTCATTCAAAGAAACAAGTGAAACAACACTCTCACAAGCTAAACAAAAAAGCGACAGAAAAAGCAGCAAAAGACAAGCAAAGCAAAACTCACCCGGAAAAATGATTACAATCACACCGAAGGTTCCTTAATCTCCCCGGGAATGTTAGAGCTCAACGATTGAATGTGAAAATGAGCTCTAGCAGTGTCGATTAAATAGTTTTGGTCAATTAGGGCTTCTGATGCACATGCCAAAAATCAAGGAAAAAGCGACACTTGGTGATAGTTTCCAAATAACTCAAGTGCCTCCTCCGGGATGCTAAAAATAGATCCCTATTTTTTAGGGATACTTTTTGATCTTTTATTTTTGCTTTTTAAGAAAAAACTATCATGCATTGCCCGGAAATATTGCGTAGTTCTGGGAAGAACTATGTTACCCTCTGGCCCATGCATTGTGCAATTTCTGAGCACAGTTGGTTTTGCACAATTTCCTGGTTGAGTAACTCTAGGCTACCTCCCATTATATGCACAATTTCCTAGCTCAAGGCTAGTTTCCATCCAGTTTTGCACAATTCTTGGGATCAAGGATCATTGCCAATCAAGACTACACAATTCCTAAGAGAAAGGCTAGTTGCACTCAAGGGTTGCACAGTTCTCTAAGGCAAGTTTGGAACTGTCGAAAGAGTAAGTCAAGAGATTGGCTTGTGGGTAAGAAAAAGAGCTAAGTGAGAAAACACAAGCCAAGATTGAAAGAATAAAGCTGAGTTGAAGCACAAGTACCTAGATCAGTGAGAGATGCATTGTTGTGGTTTAGAGGGGAGGCTCCAAAATGAACCATAGGAAAAATTTTGGAGGGTTGTTGTAGCCGCTACAACATTGGTGACACACTCGTAGAACTCTAGCTCTTTGTATGGACCTTGTCTTGTGCAAAGCGAGTCTAAATCTTCTGGAAGCATTGTTCAATTTTTTTATTATTGTAGCTTCTTCACTTAGCTTGAGTTAAATATGTAACACTTACCATTCTCTCTATCGGAAACACACATACCAAGCCAAGCCAAACTGATTTGTTTCAATTGGGGATGAGGGGTATATAGATGCACAAGTAAAATAGACTGTCAGATTTTTAGTTTCATCTCTAGTGTTGCTCTGCTGCTAGCATGCCTAGAAAGTACCCTGATAAAGTCACTTCGGGAACACAAGCATTACTCTACTACCAGTGAGCCTATACAGTACCGTGGTGGAGTTACTTGCTTCACCTCTCTATGTAGGAATACTTTCTCTTCTTTCTCCCTTTATTTTTTTTTTTCATTTTTTCATTTTTCAAAGAATTGTGCATATGCACTTATTTATTTCATGAGGCAGAAGAGGGATCTCGACTTATTGAGAGAAGAAGATGTTGTCCCTTTAGAGAAGGATATTTATATGTACCTCTGACATACTTGATAAGGTATTCCCCCACTCCTTACTCTACTTGACTAAGTTGACAAGGGTTAACCAAATATAGAAAACCGATTGGAGTAGGTGTTGCTAGTTAAGAGTGTAATCATCGTGATTCCACCATGAATCTCTCTTAAAGGAACGTATTTTCCATTAGGGTATCATTGAATATAAGAAATGCAAGATTCACATAAAGAGAGGGAATAGATAGACAACCAAGTGTTGATAGTTCTACAAGTTCCTCTTAGATTTCACCCTGCTTGTCTAATAATCGAAACATGGTTTCATGCAGAAACTAACCTACAAGTGCAAAAGCAAATAGGAAAACAAAAGAAGCAAGAAAAATTGAAAGAAAGAAGAAAATTAAGACACAAGAAAGAAAGAAAACACTACTCATACTCCTAGCCTAAGCAGAGCATGGGCCAACTCATGTGAAGTGATACTTCCAATGCAGCGATCGGTGCATTGATTGGCCCATGTAGGTGAAAGCATGATTGACAAGAAAGATATGAAATCAAACTAATAAATAAGAAATATAAAGAAATGTAAACCAATACGTTTGAAGCTTCAATGCATCCACAGAAAAGTAAACACAGAAAGCACATGGAAGATACTCTACGGATGTATCATGGTGTCCTGTCACATTGTGTGTTGAAGACAAGCATGTACACACCTTCGAACTTGACAAATGAGCAAATGTAAAGAAAGAAGAAAGCTTTTGTTTCACAATAGCGCTTTCTATGTATGACTCCTCCAATGCATGAGTAATAAGATCTTGTGATTCCGGTGGAGGATGTGAAAACTGTGAAATAGATTGATTTTCAGTGTAAACAATAGAGTGATGAGGAGTCTAGAAAGATTCAACAGATTTCTAATCAGAGGTAGAATGAACCTCAAAGCTATGAGAACTTGACATAACCATCAGCTCGAGCTAAAGTGCCTCCAAATCTTGAGGATTTTCCAATTCATCAGAAGATGGATTATCAAAGACTTGTGGCTTAGAAAGATCAACAATAGACAAATCAGAATCGTGATAATATGAATGAATGAAAAGATCATGAAAGCCACAATAAAAAAACTCAAGATGATGGATAATGACATCCTCATGATCTGACGAATCATAAAGAGGGGATGATGAAAAACGATATATTTCACCCTCTATGTTTCCATAAATGTAAGATGAGATATTGGGTGGATCAGGGAAGATAGGTTTGTCCTCTCCACAATCAAATGAAAAACTGGCATCCCACGAGTTCTGTGAATGATTGGAAATAGAAACGTCTGGAAATGAATTTTCATAAGATGAAACAAAAATAGTAGAATCATGGAAGATGTTAGGATAAAGTGGATGAGGCGCAGACAGAAGGAGGTCATCCTTAACTGAAGATTCTTGTTCAGAGTCCCACACATACTTGTAAAAAATTATAGTGCAAGTTGGTTTTTCAACACCAACTTCGTCCAGTGCATGATCCTCATGAATATTACATGTGAGATCCGAGATGGATGAACATAACACACCAAAATCTGGAGGGTCAAATGAACTAAATGATGAAGACTGAGGAGGTAAGACCACATGAAAACCATTGGGGTTACATTCCAAATCTACATAGAAAGCCTAAGTAGGTGGGGTGGAAGGAGATAGTGACAGATCAATAAATGGATTCTCAACTTCTCCCACCTCAACTTGTAGAGCTATATTTTTTTTTATGAGAAGGGGACAGAGGGTCACTTGGTACAGAAACCTTGTCTGTCTCATATTTAGAAGCTCTAACACCGAGGTATGTTGGGAGAGGTTTGAAAGATTCTAAATCATGTGGATTCACATAAATGTGAGCAAGATACTGAAATATTTCCTCCAAAAATTCCAAGTTGACTTCATCTTCAGGGAATTCATAACAATAGTGAATAAAATGATCGTGAAAATATTGAAGAGATTCATCTGGTGATTTTCATAATTTTAATTTTTTTTTATTAAGTGATTTATGGTCATAAAGAATGAAAGCACAACATAGTTCTCTGAACATGTGATCAAAAGATTGTATAGAGGTTGCAAGCAATGTGTGACACCATTGTTTTGTGTGCCCTTCGAACGTGAAAGCGAACAACCCACAGGAAATGTCATTTGAGGGGACATCATGCCTGTTACAGAAGCCAACAAAAGAAATTGTGTGCATGAACAAGGGTGTTCCATTTTTGCCATTGAACTTTTTTTTGGACAAGTAATCTATAATGCTCATTGGCGCTTGAAAATCAACAGCGTGAGAAAAACATGTCAGGGTTATCTTTTCAAGAGAAGTCATGAAATATGTGAAGAAATTCAAAAAAGACTTTGAGGGCTTAGCTTGTCATCTAGCCCTCCTTCTAACGCCAGAAATGTTGATGGTGTTGGACCCGCCAACATTCAGGCGATTTCCCCGGTATAAATTCCCAACTAGACGTCAAACTATTTAGAGTAGTAGTCCCAGCAGTGGGTGGTATTGTAATGCCTTGACCTTTGTAGCACGTAGAGGTAAGTAAGATAATTTTTGGGTGAGAGCAAGTGTGTGACCCTGTGGAGAGTCAAGTGTGATGCATGAAGGTTCTAACACAAAGGGGAAAATGAAGTGCCCCCCTTAAAAATCCTATAATAGTATGCAGCTTAAAAGGAACACACAAGAGGAATGCCATCACAAGCTAAAATGTGGAATAGTCCACAAATTAAAGTGATGGGTTAATCCAACAACACTCATTCAACAAGATTCGTACAATTTCATACAAGGTAGTTCATAAGAAATTTTGCAAGTTAAATAGCATACATTGCTAAAACAACCAAAATAGTCCAACTACCATAACAACATATGCATGAAAGTGTGTTGTCTCTGATATTATTATTATAAGTGAAAGTTCCATCCATACATACACCATTAACGACCACTAGCCCCAATAGTGGAACATTACAGACAAGAAAACTTGCCCCTCCAAAGAAGTATACCCGCTCTGCCCTGTTGAGAAGCCAAGGCTCGTCATAATACTCCTAATCCTTTCCTAAGCCTAAGCCTAGCCAAAATCGTGGCTCCCAAAATCCCTTTATATGAATTATGAGGTTCTATTTATAACAAAGGGTGGGGTGACCCTTGAAATTCCCCTTTGTGACTCTTTGACTACTCTCATGACTCTTCAACTTCCTTCCAAGTAACTCATTACATAACATTATGACCTTTCACATTCCACTAACGACACTTGGAATTTCACTTACAACATATTTACAAATAATATTAGGTTTTCCACATGTACCCATGTAAGAAAAAATAGGCTAGAGACAGCCTAACAAGACAAAACACTATGACTCCGAATTTTGGGGAAATACCAACTCAGCAACCTCCATTTGGTGCTTCTCAATCACATATTTATGCCAATGTTGGTATTGTGTGATGATGTCTCCAAACTACTTGATGGTGTCTTTCTGATATTGAACTCTTGTCTCCATCACATCCGGGTATATGGTTTTGGAACCCGTGTCCAACTCATTCTGAAGCATGTGCAGCATGGTGTTGACCATGATAGGACCACCAATGTACTTATACATGTTATGTGCACTCAGCTCAAAGTCATCCCTAGTAGCCTCCCGTCTTAGCTCTCCATGTACTCATTGATCTATAGCCATACTTGGTTCTTGGGACTAGCCTCGGTGAGGGAATAAATTAATGGGATAATCTGTGGTCTCACCATAACATCCAAACTATTGTACAACCATGCATATGAGGCATGTATGTTGCTGACGAAAGGGGCGAGCTACTCGTAGTTCTGGATCAACATTTGGATCTTTGCTTTCTCTAGCTCTGCCTATGGCTTCATCTTCTTTGCTAAATGAAGTGGGGGCCCTTTGTGCTGCATTGTCACTACTATACATGGGAAATGACAACATGTATGCTCTTGAGAGTTTGGAAAAAATCTTTGCTCCGCTACTCTAAGTCATGGACACAAACAAATGCTTTATGCACGGTGACAAATGTGTCATAGATCTTCCACATGGTACTCTCAAGTGTTGATACTTCATCAAGTATCACTTTCCTCATCTCCCTCATTGGGGAAACTTCACTCTGCTCTTGAAGTTTTTCTGCCTCTTGCCAAGCATCCTACAAGTTATTTTCCAGTTATTCATTCTCGGCCAACTAGAACTTAACATTTGAGCTTGTGTCTCTTGCATAGGCCAAGCTGGCATCGACAAGGGAATTTGTATGCTTCCTGATGTATGGTATTATCAACCTTTAATTTATGAATGCAAGTGATGCGTGATAATTTAGAAAGTGCTTCCTCCATTCATGTACAATCCTCTTATGAAACTCATCAAATTATAGATTATACACATCCATGTCCGGATCATCATCAAGGAAGACAACTTCTCCTTTCTCGCTCGGGACAGGTCTTGACACTGGAGGTGGTGGAGACTGAGAGATTACCTCTGGTGCTCTCGACATAAGATTAGTGTCTTCATTATGTGGCTCATGATCCAACTCCATGTCTGTCACTTCGATTAGTTTCTCAATGTACCTAGCAAGCTCCTCATCCTACATGTGTTCACCCTCTTCTCCAGTTGTTGGGTGTTCTGACTCATCAATCTGCATGGGCATTGTTTTCTCTATCATCACACCTTTTCTTTGTTCTTCTTCTCACTTCTACTTCTCTTCTCTTTCTCTCCTCCTTGACTCCTCTTCTTCCTTAAACTTCTTCTTCATCTCTTGTAGCTTAATTTATTCTTCCTGTAGCCTCTTCTTTTCTCTCTTCCTTCTCTATGCTCTCTTTTTCCACTGCTCCCTCTTTTCTTTTGCTTCCAAAGCTACTTTCTCCAAGACAAGATTCACCTTCATCTTGCAACTTTTCTCTACCTCTAGATTCTCGACAATCCTCCTCTTTCCCTTGTCCTACAGTGGATTGCTACCTATTGCTGCTATTGTTGTTTCTTGTGCTGCTACTGCCTGCAAAGAACCTTTCCAAGTTGTTGCTATACTGACCGGTTCATTAAGTCTGGAAGCATCATAACAGTACCTCCAAGGGTCCTCCTCCACACAATGAAATGTCCCATGGATCCATAGAATGTACAGTCTCACATAGTGGTCCTTGCAAATACAGTGGGGATCCTATGGATTAAAGTCTTTGATTCCGAATGTGAATCCCACTATCGCCTAAGCTTCGACATCTAAATCCTTCAAGCTCTTAATCTTATACAATATGATCCACAAATGAAGAGCGGACCATGACACTTTCTTCTTCCTATGCAGTCCTATTGACAACCCTGTGGATTGGTGATATGAGACCTCTTGCATGACCAACTTGTTAGTGGCATACCTTGGTAGAACATGTGGAGTGATCAGGTGCTTTGTATTTAGCTCAAAAATTAAAGTTCTCATAATCGCTTGAAACCTAAACGATTGTGTCTGTATCGGTGATACGATCCCAAGGAAACTTGTTTCACTCCAAACTAAGCTTGTATGAGGAAGATATCGTGTTTTGTTTGCTTTGCCAAATAGAGGAATTTAAAAATAAATGTACAGTCACTACACAGTCAGTAGTCTATACTGTTGACGTGGCAGGTGACTGGGCAGGTCAAGGTTGGTCAATGTTCAGTAAGGACTCACCAATTGGCACATTTTTGTTTGTCTGTAGGTGTGGTTATTTCACAAGTTTTTATTGGTCGGAGGTGGACCAATGAGGAGGGGACATGTGCAACCAGAAAAATCCAACTACAATAACAACATATGCATGAAAGTGTGTTGGCTCTAATATTATTATTATAAGTGAAACTTCCATCCATACATACACCATTGACAAACACTAACCCCAATAGTGGAACATTACAATCAAGAACACCTGCTCCTCCAAAGAAGTATACTTTCTCTACGTTGTGGAGAAGCCAAGGCTCATCACAATATTCCCAAGTCTTTCCTAAGCCTAAGCCTAGCCAAAATCTTGGCTCCCAAAATCCTCTTCTATGAGTTATGAGGTTCTATTTAAAACAAAGGGTGGGGTGGCCCTTAACATTCCCCTTTGTGACTCTTTGACTACCCTCATGACTCTTCAACTTCCTTACAAGTAACTCATTATATAACATGATGACCTTTCACATTCCATTAATGACACTTGGAATTTCACTTACAACATATTTTAAAATAATATTACATTTTCCACATGTACCCATGTAAGAGAAAATATGCTACAGACAACCTAACAAGACAAAACACTACGACTCTGAAGTTTGGGGAAAGACCAACTCGAAAACCTCCACTTGGTGCTTCTTGGTCACATTTGATTCCAAGCTTGGTACTTTGTGATGATTTCTCCAAACTACTTGATGGTGTCTTTTTGATAACATACTCTTGCCTCCATCGCATCAGGGTATATGGTTTTGGAACCTATGTCCAACTCATTCTGAAGCATGTGTAGCATGGTGTTGACCATGACAGGACCACCAATGTACTTCTGCATGCTATGTGCACATAGCTCCAAGTCATCCCTAGTGGCCTCTCGCCTTAGTTGCTCCATGTACTCATCGATCTCTAGCTAGACTTGGTTCTTAGGTGTAGCCTCGGTGAGGGAACCGATTGATGTGATCCTGTGTGATATCACCATAACATCCAAACTGTCGTACAACCATGCATATGAGGCCTATATGCTACTGAAGAATGGGGTAAGTTTCTCATAGTTCTAGATCAACATTTGGACCTTTTCTTTCTCCAGCTCTGCTTGCAACTTCATCTTCTTTGCTAAGTGAAGTGGGGCCCCTTTGTACCGCATTCTCCACTCGTATACATGGGAGATGACAACATGTATGCTCTTGAGAGTATGGACAAACTCTTTGCTCCACTGCTATAAGCCATGCACATGGAAAAATTCTTTATGCATGATGACAAATCTGTCATAGAGCTTCCACATGGTACCCTCAAGTGTTGATACTTCATCAAGTATCTATTTCCTCATCTCTCCCATTTTGGAAACTACACTCTACTCTCAAAGTTGTTCTACCTCTTTCCTGGCAGCCTACAATTTCTTTTCCACTTGTTCATTCTCGACCAATAGGAACTTAATGTTTGAGCTTGTTGCTTCTGCATAGGCCAAGATGGTATTGGCAACATGTCTAGCACTATCACCATTTTCTTTATGAATTCAGTGATGTGTGATCATATGGAAATTTCTTCCTTCAAGCTTATACAGTTCTCTTCTACAACTCGACAAAAGATAGATTGTACACGTCCATGACCAGATCATCATCAAGGAGAAAAAATTCTCCTTGCTCGCTTAGGACAGGTCTTAACACTGGAGGTGGTGGAGACTGAGAGATGACCTCTGGTGCTCTCAGCATAAGGTAAGTGTCTTCATTTTGTGGCTCCTGCTCCAACTCCATGTCTTTCACTTCGATCAGTTGCTCAATGTACCTAGAAAGCTCTTGATCCTACATGTGTTCACCCTCTTCTCCAGCTGTTGGGTGTTCCGACTCATTGACTTGCATGGGTGTTGTTTGCTTTGTCATCATGCCTTTCCTTTAATCTTCTTCCCGCTTCTTCTCTTCTCTTTCTCTCCTCCTCAAATCCTATTCTTCCTTCAAATTCTTCTCCATATCTTGCAACTTCAATTATGCTTCCTGCAACCTCTACATTTCTCTCTTCCTTTACTTTGTTCTCTTTCTTTGATGCTCCCTGTTTGCTTCTGCTGCCAAAGATTATTTCTCCAAGAGAGGATCTTCCTTCATCTTGCAGCTTTTCTATGACTCTGGATTCTTGGAAATCTTCCTTTTTCCCTTTTCCTACACTAGATTGCTGCCTATTTTTGTTGTTGTTGTTTCTTTTTATGTTGTTACTTCCTACAAAGCAACTTTCCAAGTTCTTTCTATTGTAACACCCCCTCCTCCCAGGTCTACCCAAGTAACCGACTAGCCGGGGTAAACATGCGATGAGAGAGGTCACTATAAGGGATTCAACTTCCTTGGGGACCTTAAGGAAATGGAACCGACGAAACATATAAAACCAACCCATCCACATCGGCAACAAAACCATATGAGACATGTCAGCCACTCAAGAATCATGTCCCTGAGTCCCACTGATGAATTAAGCCTTTTAACCCCTAGTCGATCTCATGCTATAGGAATGACAACATCCAGAAGCCAAAGCCTCTCTCATAGGCCTATGTGCCAGCGTCCTCCGACTCTTCTCAGCAGACCTGTGCCAACATCCCTGACATTTGAGCCACTTTTCTAACATAGAATCCCGACCTCTACCTAGAAATTGTTACAACCTCTAGAATCCATTAAAGACATGATGATAAGATAAACAAATCAAAAATCAACCTCGGCACTAGGCCTGATCATCCCCAACTGGGACTCACATTCTATCACACACTTGGCATTAATGCAACCTACAGATATAGGATACAAGATCTATCATAAATGAGTCAAAGAATTCATGAAACATAACTAGAAGGATCACCACCTTCTCCATTAAATTGTTATAATATCAATTACGTCTTGCATCCATCCATTTAAAAATTACAAGTAAATGCATGAAATAACCATGACATGAACCGGTCATACAACCATGCTTATAACCAACATTAAACCATATAAATATAAGAGATATGAAAACCATTAAATCCACATATAAACAAATGCAAAAGTAAGAGAACTTAGCTTTTATTAATCATAGGAAAATCTGACCAGGTTCAGGACTTCCACATACCACTCGACCATAGACATGGTTGAACCAAATCTCTCTTTCAGCCAGTCACCCCCGTGCCATATTCCAAAAATTAATGTGGGATCTCATAGAACAACCAATCCAAGAACAACCAAGGGAATCAAGAGGTTAAACCACCTCCACCTCACCAAACCGTGATTACACCAAAACCGGTACTCCGATAACAACCAAGCTGAACTTGGAATGCCATCCGGAATCCATCACTATCCTTGAGGAATTTTTTGTCTCCTTGTCTGTCAGGTTTTACTGCAATCTAATTCTATATCATTAGGCCCTAAACCGAGACCAATATCTCAGGCTTTACCACAATCCAAACTCGAATCACTAGACCCTAAACTATGACTTCTCCCTCAGGATTTACCATGTATCCCGCCAAAACCGGTCAAGGGATTCCTAGACCTTTGGGAATGAAACTTGAGACCACCTCCGCTCGGGATTCTGAAATCCATCTGGCAAACCAAAGCTCAAACTAAGATAAACATCCCAATATACCATGGCATTCAGAAAAAGGCAAGGCTAGGCCGAGAACAACTATCATAGCCCGGCAAAACCATGCCACCGATAGAAAGAGAACCATACACTAACATGAAAATCCATGCCACTGACAGCAAGAGAACCATACACTAACATGCAAAGCCATGCATGTCGAAATCAGATAGGAAATCACACATGCAAAAGGTTAATTGCAAGTATTCCTATTGAAGCTACTTAATCCTACTTTCCTTTCCTTGATCCTTGCTTTCCTTCCTTTCCCTTTTCTTACTTTTCCTTCCTTTCTCCAAAGTTAGAGTGCTCCAAGAAAACTGTAAGTGGCCAAGAGTGAGTGAGAGAGAGAATAATGAGAGAGCTCCAAAACTGAACTAACAAAAGGTTACCAACTGATCCTCATAATCCTTTTTATTAATGAGTCGTTTATTTTCTTCATTTTCAATTATTTTCCTTCAATTTCCTCCTCACATGAAACCTATGACATTTCACCTCGATTTTCTCCTAATTTCCTTTATTTTCATAAATAAATGTGTCAAAAATGCCTTTTCCTTAACTTTTTCCAATTTTCCTTAGCCAAAACACGCATCTAGTGATGCCCACTAGGATATATTTTCCCAACCTTCAGCTTGGAATACGTGTCCCTTACTTGTGGTCTTATTTTTCCTTTATTAACTTTTACTACATGAACTTTTCACTAGGGTTGTGAGAGAACCCTCCCCCTTGGGGGACACCGTCCTCGTTGTTCAATCAAAACTATACCTAAACAAAAAGACTGAAAAGAAAACATACTGCCCATGGAGCTTTATAACATTGCTTGATGCAGTATTTAGAATGATCACCTTGCTAAAAATCAAACCAACATGACAACATAATGACATGACACCCCTACCACTTATTGGATCTTTATAACTTAGCCCATTGAGGTATTTACATCCATATACATATATATACATATACCAAAACATCAACAAAACATATGCCAAACATATACCAACATCAAACCGACAAAAAATGAAGGATATAGGGCCCGCATCTGATCCACCTACTCCCATGTAGCTTCTTCAGGCCCAAAGTGCTTCCACTGCACTTTAACTTTCTCTATGTATTTTTTCTTGAGCATGAGATGTTTCCACTGTAATATGAATCGAGGTTCTGGCTAGAACTCTCCTTCTTGCTCCACCTGCAATACAAACCAATCAATAACATGATCAACATCCTTTATATACTTCTAAAGCAATGAAATATGGACAAAATCATGGAATTTCACTGTTGGAGGCAGTGCAATTCGATATACCATCGGTCCAATCCTATCAAGTATCTTGAAAGGCCCACAATACAGTGGTGCCAACTTGGCACATGAACCAATCCTCAAATATTTTTTCTTGGGCTTGATGCACAAATATACATGCTCCCCAACTTGAAACTCATTGAACACCCTATGTTGATCCACATAACTCTTATGTCTACCATGTGTTGCCTTTAGATTCTTCTTTATAACCTGCATTTCCTGCTCCATGTCTACCAACATATCCGGTCCAATAAGTACCATGTTCATTGGATCACTCCAGCAAATGGGAGTGTTAGAAATCCACCCATACAATGCCTTGAAAGGACTCATCCTTAATGACTCCTGATAACCATTGTTGTATGCGAAATCAACCAATGGAAGATACTCCTCCCATTTCCTCTGTGGGCGAATCACATACATCCTCAACATATCCTCCAAGATCCCATTGACCCTCTCTTTCTGTCCACCTATCTACGGATGAGAAGTTGTACTGAAGGCCAACTCTGTACGTGAACTTTGCATCCTTGTCTGACACAATCTTCTTCGAAACACTGTGCAATCTCACTATCTCTCTGATGAACACTTATGTTACCTCACTGGTTGAATATGTAGTCTTTGCTAGAATGAAGTGAGTTTCCTTGCTCAGCCTCTCAACCATGACCATATTAGAATCATGTTTCCTTGCCATCCTCAGAAGACCTGTAATCAAATCCATGGAAATTACGTCCCATTTCCATTCTCGAATTGCAATAGGCTGTAGTAAACCACCTGGATGCTTACATTCTACCTTTACCTACTGACAATATAAACATATAGCCATGAACTCTGCCACTTACTTCTTTAGATTCAAACAATAGTAGAGCTTCTTTAGCACCTTCAACATCTTCTAATATCCTGGATGACCTAAGTATGGCTTGACATGAAACTCCCTCAAGATAAGCTTATTGAGCTCACTCCAATTCCGCACATAGATCCTATCCCTAAAACTCACCAAACCATCTCGCATGAGATGAGAGTCCACATCATGATCACCCTTACATGTGCTCTGTTGTAACCTATGAACAATCTCCATGTATTTGTCATCCTGTTGTCATTCTTGAAAGATCTTATCATGTAAATTTGTCCCATAAGAACTCATATCTAATATATGATTGAACTATACCTTTGATCCAGATTTAAACAGGAACGCAATAAAATACAGAGATAACCATATACACAAAGATGCAGCGGAACTAATACTTCATTTCATTAATGGAAAATATCGAAATATGCTTACAACCAGAAATGGAAAGAAACCAGCTAGGGCGATGGTAGCTTATCTCTGAGAAGAGATGTGCGGCTACATGCCTCTGAACTGTTCTGAACTGAGTTACAATGAGGCTCGAAGGCCTATTTATTGTTGAGAAACAATGGAAAACCCTTCACATTCCAAAACCTAACCCCAGAAGATGAAATGCCAAATTGTGGGCCTCGTTTTGGGTAAATTGTTACTCAATTTCCCGGGGTCGTAACTTTGGCATACGACCTCCGTTTGACGCGTACAATAGCTCATTAGAAAGATCTATTCGAGCACTATCATTGTTGGAACGGGAAACATCAGTCCAATCCATGGACTGATGTTTCCCCCTGATTCCCCAAAAAACGTCGTTTAGGGCCTCAAAACGGCACCGGAAGTTCAGGACCCGAAAAACTGCTAAAAATAGTAAGTTGTGCTACAATTAAGGAAACTGAAAAGACTGAAAGAGATAGTTGTGGGGGTCCAA